>JAXRKP010001486.1:50000-57500 GCA_037039925.1 Doris montereyensis | reverse complement strand
ACAAAATGGATTGAATCAGCTGTACTAACTGTTCTTTTTAGTGTCTATTACTAGTTTCCATTAAACGTTATGATACAAAATGGATTGAATCAGCTGTACTAACTGTTCTTTTTAGTGTCTATTACTAGTTTCTATTAAACGTTATGATACAAAATGGATTGAATCAGCTGTACTAACTGTTCTTTTTAGTGTCTATTACTAGTTTCTATTAAACGTTATGATACAAAATGGATTGAATCAGCTGTACTAACTGTTCTTTTTAGTGTCTATTACTAGTTTCTATTAAACGTTATGATACAAAATGGATTGAATCAGCTGTACTAACTGTTCTTTTTAGTGTCTATTACTAGTTTCCATTAAACGTTATGATACAAAATGGATTGAATCAGCTGTACTAACTGTTTTTTTTAGTGTCTATTACTAGTTACGTTATGATACAAAATGGATTGAATCAGCTGTACTAACTGTTCCTTTTTAGTGTTTTCTATTGGTAGTTTTCCATTAAACTGTTTGGCTTAAATGTTCATTGCAGAGTTCCAGGACCTTTCTTGTGACTTCGACCACGACACGTGCAAGTGGCGCCACGGTGACGCGAAGACTTACTTCCACCATGGTCACGAATCGTTATCCTCTCTCGTACTGGTGAGCTTTTGGCTATCAGATGCTTTGATTTGATTTGATTTGATTTGATTGATTTGATTTGATTTGATTTGATTTGATTTGATCTTGATTTGATAGGATTTGATAGGATTTGATTTGATTTGATTTGATTTGATTTGATTTACCCACATCCGCAACTAAGGTGATCTTTGGTTTTTGGTAGGAGTTTTTATTTTGTTTACCCCTCTCTGCCCTGTAAACAGCTCAAGTGATCGTTGATGACATGCATAGAGTGTTGTGGATCTGCACACGGCACCTTCTTTCTCTCTCTCGTCGGTCTCAGATGGGACTATGTGTCGATATACCTACCTGGACCAGGGAGCAGATTTTACTCGAAAACGATTCTACGAAAAGTGTTCAATCGTTGGCGAGGCTCGAACCCACCACTTTTTAGTTGAATGGCCGACACCTTGCCTCTTGACTGTTAGTCCCTCCGATTATTCAATAAATGAATCTAGCCCCACTGATATCATTGGGTGTATTTTATGCTTTTGTTCTTTGATAAAAATGGTAAATGATAATTTTGTATTGTCTAATTTCATAGCTGATCATGAGGTACAAAATGACTTGTCTTTTGATATCCTTTGTATTACACCAGATGCATAAAGCTAGCCACTGGTATGGGGGCACAATGATGTACACTATTACGTATCATCCAATAAGAAAACTAGCATCACATATGGAATGTCTTGTCTATTTTCAAACCTAGCATCAATTCTGAAAATGTCTAGCCTATTTTCAGATCTAGTATCACGTATACAATGTCTTGTCTATTTTTTCACAACTAGCATGAACGTATGGAATGCCTTGTCTATTTTCACAACTAGCATGAACGTATGGAATGTCTTGTCTATTTTCAGTTAACATAAACGTATCAATGCCTTGTCTATTTCCCAACTAGATATGGAATGTCTTGTCTATTTTCACAACTTGTATGGAATGTTCTCTATTTTCATAACTAGCATGAACGTATGGAATGTCTTGTCTATTTTCTTTCACTCGTTCTGGAATGGTTTAACTTTCCTTGCACGTATGGAATGTCTTTGTCTATTTTCACAACTAGCATGAATGTATGAATGTCCTGTCTATTTTCACAACAGTCCTGTCTGGCCTCACAACTGCCCGTATGAATGCCTTGTCTATTTTCACAACTAGCACCTGGTGTATGAAACATCTTGTTTATTTCAAAGCTAGCATCACGTATGAAATGTCTTGTCTATTTTCACCACTGGCAAGGGTGTATCTGGGCAGTGGACAGAGATAAGCACCTGCATGGGGCGTAGGTGATCCAGCCTTCCACGAGTCTCCTGCTGCCTTGCAGATCGGTCAGGAGTTATCCTGACAGACAAAACAACCTGCTGCCTTGCAGGCCGGTCCTGACTGACCAAAGGCTAAGGGAGTTAACCCTGACATAAAAACAAGGCCTAGTAGGGGGCCACAAGGTGGCAGCCCCACCATCTACCTAGGGTACAGCGGGCTAATCCCTGCTTATTAAAAAACAAACTGATTCAGAGGAATAAATAAATGGAAAAGAGTTAGAATTAGTTGAAGAAATAGAAAAATTCAAAGTAGACATTTTGGCCATTACAGAAACAAAGAAAAAAGACAAGGAATAGAAAATGTAGGATCAAATAATATTTTAATCTTCTCATGAGTAGATGTCAAAGATAGAGCTAGAGCAGGAGTAGGTCTTCTAGTGCATAAAAAGGCATGGAAAGCTACTAGAAAGTTGGAAATTTATAAGCCCACGGCTATTAGAAGGTAAATATTAAACCAAAAGGAAGATAAATTAAATTATTAATAGCTTATGGACCAAACAAAGATGCCACTAAATAAGAAAAAAGATATCTTCGAAAACGATTTATAAATAGCTGCAAAAATCTTAAACACAAACAGGAACTAATGAATTTAGGAAATTTAAACGTTAGAGTAGGCAGCAATGTATAAACGTCAGGAGGAGTAATAGGTAAAGAAGGAGAGACAACAACTTCTCCAAATGGAGAGAGACTAATAATTTTTTGCCTAAAAAATAACATGAAAATAGCCAACACCTTTTTTCCTCATAAAGATATCCACAAATATACAAGACTAAATGAAGACAGGTGTGAAAAGTCAATGATAGACTACATAATAGTTAGCAGCTCCCTTTTTTACAGTACATTGGATGCAAGAGTAAACAGAGGAGCAGAAATATTTAGTGATCATCACCTAGTGATTGCCAAAATGAGATTATTGACTGAAGAAAACAAACAGAAAAGGAAAGAGAAGAAAGCTACTAAACTCAAAATAGAGGAACTAAATAAAAAAGTAGTAAAACAGATATACCAATCTAGGATAAAAAGATTTATCAGTGAAAGGCAGATGGATCTGAATGATAACACAAAAGTGGAAATGTATAAAGAAACACTCCTCAGTTGTACTGAAGAGGTCTGTGGTAGGAAACAAATTAAAGGAAATAGGAAAAGAACAGCATGGTGGAATGATTATGTCAAGACTAAGATCAAAGAAAAGAAGGATGCCTTGAATAAATACTTGTAAACAAACAGACCAGACATTAGGATAGATTACGTGAATAAAAGAACTATCGCTAAAGATGAAGTGAGGAAAGCAAAACAGGAACAATGGGAAGAGTTTGACAAAGACTTCAAGAAAGCTATCAAGGAAATCAAAAGCTGTTCTAGGGAGGCAATGAAGAGAATGAGAAAGACCAAAGCATGCCCAATACGACAAATTAAGAATGCCAAAGGAGAAATAATGAAAGAAGACAGCCAGATCATGGAAACGTGGAGAAAGCATTTTCAACAATTACATAATCCGTCCAGAACATATGAAACAAGGAGTACAGATCAATTAGTAAGAGTTAGAAGTAATACAGAGGAGATAGCTGAAGATGTAGATATATCAATGGAAGAAATTCAAACAGCTATAAGAAAAGTGAAATCAGGAAAAAGGAGCAGATCAAGTTTATCCAGAAATGATTAAAAACCAAGGAAGAAGGCAGACAAACTACTATATGCAATATGCCAAAAGTATGGAAGTCGAAACAGGTTCCAGACGACTGGAGAAAGGGAATGGTAGTATCCTAATCCATAAGAAAATCTTCTGATCAACTATGGAATGCTCAAACTTAGCATACGAGGAAAAAGTGTATGCGAGGATACTGGAAATGAGACTAAGGAAAAGAGTAGAGGATCAGATTGAAGAACATCAGAGCGGATTTAGACCAGGAAGAAGTGTACAAGACTACATATTTACAATTAGACAAGTAATAGAAAAAAAGCTTTGATAGAAACATTGACTTACACCTGTGTTTTATAGTCTTAGAAAAGGCATGTGACACTGTGAGGAGGGACGAACTATGGCAATCCTTAAAAGAACACAATGTAGAGCTGACTTCCAGTTTGTTTATCGAGCAGTACAGACGGGATGTGACGAACTTTCGCCTTTTTACCTAATTTCCAATTTTTGTATGGAGATATCACATCAGCAGTGCCGGTTACCAGATTACTGACGACGCTGGAATGTATCATCACCAAAATTTTAGAAGAATCTCAACTCGCCTCTTACAAAATAGCCGGAAATCAACAACGCACGACCCCGGTCCTTCGTTTTGATGCCATGAATGACACGTGTCAACGATTCATCATTCGACCCCTGCCAGCTTTTGACTAAAGTCACCTAGCCAATTACAACGTGACAACCTTAGGACCGAGACAGAATGCACTCACACTGGATACAACTTCACACTGCTTTTTCACCGACGGTACAAAAATGTATTAAAGCCTCGTTAACAAGCGGAGTGCAGCCTACACACAACTGTTTGGAAGTTCACGTTGTCTTCTCCTCTTCCACACACGGACGGTCTGTAATGTCGTTTTACCGATGCACTAAAATTTCACCTCAGTTCTTCCGGGCTGTATGACGTCAGGGTTGGGGTCAGATGCGTTTTATTCACAAGTGTAGAGGGTTTTTTTTCAAATTGAATTATTCTGTCATCATTTTTGTAATTTTTTGTGAAAATACCTGAAAACGATACTAATAATTAATCTTTGTTCAATATTTAACGGAATTTTATTCATTTGTTCTTTCGCTTTTTCCCACCGATTCAGTGTCCTTGACACTATGACCGACGAGTGTAAATAAATAGGGACACGCTGGCTCAACATAGTGCCATGTGTGTAGCAAAGACAGTCTTTAAAAATCTGCTCCTGCAAATCGAGGGATGCCATTTGATTGCTGCAGTAGAGATTTCTTGTGTCCCTCAGCACTTCTTCCAGAACTGGCATTCTCCGTATGGTTTTCTTCTTTTGAAAATGATGTGGATCCAATATCTTCTTCTTTTAAACTTTTCTTCTCTTGAAAATGCTGTGGACCCAATATCTTCTTCTATAACCTTTTCTTCTTCTTGAAAATGCTGCGACCCAATATCTTCTTCTATATCGTTTTCCTTCTTTTGAAAATGCTGTGGACCCAATATCTTCTTCTTTGCAAACTTTCCTTCTTTTGAAAATACTCTAGATCCAATATCTTCTTCTATAAGCTTTCCTTCTTTTTGAAAATGATGTGGACCCGATATCTTCTTCTATAAGCTTTTCCTTTCTTGACCCAATATCTTCTTCTGTAAATTTCCTTCTCTTGACCAATATCGTTTTCTGTAAGTTTTTCTTCTCTTGACCCAATATCTTCTTCTGCAAATTTTCCTTCTCTGGACCCAATATCTTCTTCTGTAATGCTTTTCTTTCTCTTGACCCAATATCTTCTTCTGTAATGCTTTCTTTCTCTTGACCCAATATCTTCTTCTGTAAGCTTTCCTTCTCTTGACCCAATATCTTCTTCTGTAAGCTTTCCTTCTCTTGACCCCATATCTTCTTCTGTAATCTTCTTTCTCTTGACCCCATATCTTCTTCTGTAATGCTTTCTTTCTCTTGACCCGATATCTTTTTCTGTACGGTATTTTCTCTTGACCCAATATCTTATTCTGTAATGCCAGTTTCTTGAGCCAATATCTTCTTTTGTAAGCTTTTTTTCTCTTGACCCAATATCTTCTTCTGTAAGCTTTCTTTCTCTTGACCCCATATCTTTTCTGTACGGTATTCTTCTCTTGACCCAATATCTTCTTCTGTAAGCTTTCTTTCTCTGACCCAATATCTTATTCTGTAAGCTTTCCTTCTCTTGAGCCAATATCTTCTTCTGTAAGCTTTCCTTCTCTTGACCCAATATCTTCTTCTGTAAGCCAGTTTCTCTTGACCCAATATCTTCTTCTGTAAGCTTTCATTCTCTTGTATACGTTTTCCTTCTCTTGAGCCAATAAAGCATCACGATTCGTAAACACAAAACAGGCAGCGATGTCTTGAATGGAAACTATAAAACAGTACACACGCGACGTACACGTATCGACACGCAGGCTCAGTGAGAACGGCTTGTTTTGAACTCACTCTGCTTGGAGACGGTTCAAGCACATAAAATGTGGGAGTAGTTTGAAGTGTGAGTGTGGGTCTACTCTGTCTGGACCCTTTCGACTGCAAAAACATCGCATGTCATTGTCAAGAGAGAAAACAAGATCTGAAAATATAATTTTAGTTGAAAAGAAAGAAAAGTTATCTGCTAGCACAGGAAAGACAAGCGACTCAGGATCACTACAAGGTAATGCTGTTTTTTTTCACACAGTGTGCTAGATGTCACCAGCCACCGCTAGCTCAACTAAAGAAACAGTTGAAAAAGGATTTATTGGATCAGGATGTGTGCAACACGACAAAGAAAGTCAACACATCACAATGGACCAAAACCATTCTAAAGCAATCAAATACGGCGACATCAAAGAAAAACATTGAACCAAAGCCTATGACTAACACACAAAACAAGCCAAGGTCAAAGCTATCAATCAGCCTAGACGACATAAAGAATCACAACAAACAACAGAGCAAGAAAGTACAGAAAGCGACACCGACACATCCAACGATGAGGGCATACACAGCGAAAACCAACACACATCAGACATTGAAAGCTTTGAGGAAAACACAAGCTCACGAGATGTTAATTCTACTCACTCCACCGAAGATCAGCAACACAAAAGTAATCACGCATGCCATAATGACAAGATTGAGCAATTTGACAGCAGTAAAATACACATGCAGATATCCAAAATCAAGAAAGACACAGGACATCGTGTCACACAGCCCGAACGCAACAACAGCTACACGAAACTTGTATTAGATCTCTACGAAAGATCCCAATCCATCCCTACGGAAACGAGGATTTTATAATTGAATGTTGTGTGAAAAACGGAATGATTCTGAATTTCATCATAAAAAAACAGTGATGATAACAGCAACTATGCTAACGTGCGTCGACGACACCTGCGAACTTGGCGAGATGAGAAATATTTGATTGAAATGGAGTATCATGCTGACGTACAGAATATCCTGATATTTCTGTCCCACCATAAACACCTGATTATCGAGACATTGCATCTTGTTTGAAAATAATTCAGGTTTACAAGAGACAAAATACTGCCACTTTTAAATGTCAACTTCTGATCCCCATGTCTATGTCTAATTGCATTCTTTCCTTTTGTATAATAATGTCATTAGAATTATAGATCTTTAAACGATCTTATCGAGTATTGTCCAAGTTATGCACCTTACTCTAGAGAACTGTCACAACACAAAGCGAGTGTATACAACCATCTAGGGAAAGGCATTTGTAGGTGAATAAGAATTGTCAACAAAAACCAAAATAACAGTATACAACACAGTTTATTGTACTACTCTCCTCTATGACAGCGAAATCTGGATCTTAGACAGTAGAGAATACAGTAGAGTACAGACAGCTGAAATGAAA
>JAXRKP010001486.1:35000-45000 GCA_037039925.1 Doris montereyensis | reverse complement strand
TCCATCTATTATTACAACATGTCTATGTAAATAAGACGTAGGAGAGAAAACTATAGTGCTTTTTCTCTCTATTGCAACATGTTTATGTGAATACGACAAAAAAGAGGGGAACATTTAAAAAAAATATATAATTGCAAAATGTGTATAGAAATTCGACAACATGGAGGAACAAATAAGCTAGGTTTTTATCTTTATTATTGCAACGTGATAGTCTTTGTCAGAATGAGAACAGAGAGGATAAAAAGTGTCTTTTTATTCCAACATGTATAATAAGATCATCCATATTAAAACTTGGACCTGCTATCAAGTCCACCATCAACTGTTGTTTGACTAATACTGATCTCCTCGAACCATACACACAGGCTTTTGTTATAACAAAATAAATAATTTGGAGAAATTATCGTCCTCTTTCCAATTGAAACTTAATTTTGAAAATTATGGAGAAAATTGTCACTAAAAAGACCCCACTGTCATATTGACAAAACCAGTTAGTCAGAACCAAACCTGTCCGCTTATAGGTTTGGGCACATCACCGAAACGGCATTGATAGAAATCCACAATGATGTCTTCCAACACCTTAATAAGCAATCTTATCTTACTTCTTTTCGACCTTAGTGTTGCCTTCGATACTATAGATAGCACGATACTCTTTTCGACCTCAGTGTTGCCTTCGATACTATAGATAGCACGATACTCTTTTCGACCTCAGTGTTGCCTTCGATACTATAGATAACACGATACTCTTTTCGACCTCAGTGTTGCCTTCGATACTATAGATGGCACGATACTCTTTCGGCCTCAGTGTTGCCTTCGACAATATAGATATCACGATACTCTCTTCGACAGGCTGGACAATTTATTTGGCGTCACTGATTCAGCTTTGAAATGACTTAAGCAATACTCTTGCCACTTAACGCAGTGTATCGTTATGTATAAAGTTTCACCAGTAACCCTTCCACTTAAGTACCTCAAGGATCTGTGTTTGGCCCCATATTATTCACTCTGTACACGTCAACTCTTGGCAAAGTAATCACTTTACATAAGTTAACATATCATCTATTTACCAACGGCACCAACATTTACCTCCCAATCTCAACCCATTCTATTGAGGATCCTGCTTCAACAGTAGAAAAATGTGTTGATGATATCAAGACATGGATAACCGAAAAAGCTGTAGTTGAACGAGGATAAGTCTGAACTGCTTGTGTTTAGAAGCAAAAATGTCTCAAGCTTTGTTGAACTCTTCGTGTCTTAACGATTCCATCATAGAGCTAAACAAATTTGTTTTACGTCATGGCTTCGATTTTGATGACTTCCTGTCAATACAAAAGCACATAACAAATGTTTGTCAGAGATCCCACCTTAACATGAGAAACATGTCCCGTGTTAGACATTTACTAGTTGAAAATTGTATGTAACGTGTTGTTCATGCCCCCATTGCCACTAATCTTTACAACACCAATTGTCTTCTACACGTCCTACACACAGCCACAATCCACAGATTTAAACAAAAATCGAAACAAAGCTAAAGCAAAACTTTCTAACCACATCACCCCCGTTCCGGAAGAAGAAAAAAAAACCGTCATTTGGCTGCCCGTGTTGAGGGAGACTTGGGTACACGAGAGCATGTTTTGTCTTCAAATGTCTGCACAATTTTGGCAATTTGTGTACTATACTTGAATTCTAGGTTCCGTCTGCAATGTGCAATCATTAAATTATGTTGCTTTGAAACTAGTATCTATCTAAGACAAACTACTGTAAACACACCTTCCCTACTTCAACCTTTCTTATTTGGAACTCGCTGTTCGTCAAACCCAACAAAGCCTCGGTCTTTCTACACTCAAAGCAAAAGATTCAAACCCAAATATACCAGAAATGCGCTTTTCATTAAATAATTTCTTATTGATTTATTCTTGGGCAATATTATGTTGAATGAATTGTCCTATCGCAAGAGCAAAACGTCATCGAGGACTTTAGCTAGTGGATTTCGGCGTTTTAAAAATTTGTGTTTATAATCATAATTTTTATTATTGTTGTTATTATTCCTTATTATTATCATTATACATGCATGCATACATACATACATACATACTACATACATACCTACATACATACATACATACATACATACATACATACATACATACATACATACATACATGCATACATACATACATGCATGCATGCATGCATTCCTGCATACATACATACATACATACATACATACATACATACATACACACCCACATACATACCTACATATACACATACATACATACATACATACATACATACATACATACATACATACATACATACATACATACATACATACATGCATACATACATACATACATACATATGTACTCACATACATACCTACATACACATACATACATACATACATACATACATACATACATACATACCCACATACATACCTACATACACATACATGCATACATACATGCATACATATATACATACATACATACATACATATATACATACATACACATACATACATACATACATACATACATACATACATACATACATACATACCCACATACATACCTACATACACATACATACATACATACATACATACATACATACATACATACATACATAACTACATACCTAAATACACAATTTGATTTAATTATCATATTCATTCGTTTTTAAATATCACGAATCTGTGTATCATATTATCATTTGATAAGCTAACAAAAGTCACAGCAAACGTATCACAACAACAATGGCAGTTCTACAGGCATAATTTAAAAAAAAACCTATTAAATGTACGACATTATTATGTTTATACATATGCTACTTGTTGTCCCTTATGTTGTCATCACCGAATAGCGCACTTAGAAACGATGACAATGACATCACAATGCCTGTGATATTCCATCCCATATTATCGTGGCTGCATCATGAAACTGGCCACACGTCAAACATTAACTGTTATGCTCATAATAGAGTACACTAAAAGACACAATACCTACAATTAAAAACCACAAATCGCTATTTTGAATGCAAATTGTTAAATGTTACGTCAAGTTCTGAACATATCAATTATTTGATAGAGACGATTTTAACCCCTACCATTGTACTCGGCATGTCTAATTAGCTGATTTTTTTGTTGTGGTTATCATTATGGTTGCCAAGGGAACGCCGCCATCTTGGATTTTCATTGCGAAAATATTCACAACTTCAATTCAAATAGGCTTTTTTAATTTTAAACAAACTAGAGTGTAACTTGTGACGTCGGTTGCCGAACGGTCAGGCTGCTGGCCTGGGATCATGATCCAAGTTCGAATCCTAGCAAAGCTAGGTCCGCCGCTGTGTTCACTGAAAAGACACTTTAACACGTATTTCCCACACTACCCATGTGTAAATATTTACAAGCATTAGCTTGGGGGTAAAACCTGCGTCAGATTAGTTGTCTTGGCCAGGAGGTGATCATTGTCACGCTATAGAAATCGGGACAAGCTCCAGCTCTATTGGCCTTGATGAACTTACTGACTACTTTGATTGTAACTTTGCCCACATGTTATTCGGTTCAATATCTAGGCGTACCCAGTAATGTTTTTAAAGAATTTAAATAAATTAAACGGTTTTCATTTTATGAATTTTAAAAAAATGCTTATAAGCAACCTTTTCCAATTTTTGGCAAATTGAATCACAAAAAAATTAGTTTTGCAAAATTTTAAAGAGATATCAAAAATCGATAATGAGAGAAATTTGGTATTGGTTCATATATGGTACGCACCAAAAATTGGGGGCAATCGGACAATAAATGAAAAAGGAAATCACAAATCACCGTCAAAAAGTAACATTCTGATAAAATCGCATTTAAAATAATTGTTTTTCATTATTTGGAATGTTTTTTTCGTTCTTACATTCACGTTTTTTGCGTGGAGAGGCAGTGTGTAGTTCTACTTTTGTTATTGCCTATGGTCTGTTCTCCTCATGATGTATTTGCCTTTTCTTATATCAATGCTTTGCTTCTTATATCAATGCTTTGCTTCTTATATCAATGCTTGCTTTGTTTCTTATATCAATTCTTTCTTATATCAATTCTTTGTTTCTTATATCAATTCTTTGTTTCTTATATCCAATTTGCTTCTTATATCAATGCTTTGTTTCTTATATCAATGCTTTGTTTCTTATATCAATGCTTTGTTTCTTATATCAATTCTTTGTTTCTTATATCAATGCTTTGTTTCTTATATCAATGCTTTGTTTCTTATATCAATGCTTTGTTTCTTATATCAATGCTTTGCTTATATCAATACTTTGTTTCTTATATCAATGCTTTGTTTCTTATATCAATGCTTTGTTTCTTATATCAATGCTTTGTTTCTTATCAATGCTTTGTTTCTTATATCAATGCTTTGTTTCTTATATCAATACTTTTGTTTCTTATATCAATGCTTTGTTTCTTATATCAATGCTTTTTTTATATCAATGCTTTGTTTCTTATATCAATGCTTTGTTTCTTATATCAATGCTTTGTTTCTTATATCAATGCTTTGCTTCTTATATCAATTCTTTGCTTCTTATATCAATGCTTTGCTTCTTATATCAATTCATATCGATTCTTAGATTTCCTTTTGTCAACTCTTATTGTATAACATATTTTTCTTCACTATACCATTCGGTATCAAAAGAGCACTCACAAGCCAAAACCCGTAGCTACCTAGAGATGGGTCCGGAACGAAATTTCCGCCACTAAGTTGATCGTGCACGAATTGCGAATTACGAAACCGAAAGATTACCCAACAACGCCGGGGTTAAATTAACGTCACAGTTACAAATGGAGAATGTATGTGATCGGTCTGGCAGCCTGACGGCTTAGTTGGCCGTCCGCTGTTTAAAAAGTGGGCATCTCCAGAGCGATTGCCCCAATGAGAAAGTCTGAATCTTCCTAATCAAAACAAACAAAATGACACAGATATAGATATTGTGAAAGAAAGACTACCGCACAAATTTATTCCAGCAAGGGGAGTTAAGTCAGATTGACACCTCACCAGCAGAGGAAGTGGACAATGACGAACAGAAAAGACAAAAAAATACAACCAAAAGGAGAAAAAATGTAGATAACAAATAATACAGGATTGAGTCCATCTCCATGTGACGTGCCGACATTGCTTGTGAATGGAATGTGTGTGTCGGCTTTTGTCTATTTTAGTATTCATCTGCGTGTTGCTCAGAAGAAATTGAACTAATCTCAATTTCTAGGATTTGATTGTGTCGAATGCTGCTGGCATATCAATCTCTGTGATTTTTATATCGATGTTTTCAATGCTTCTTTTCGCCGCTATCAATCTGTGTTACTCCTTTCAGGTCGAAATCCACTATGGCTGTGGGATAGGTATTTTTTCATTTCTGGTCTTATTCTGTTTAACGTTATTAGAGACAAATCTTTTCTCGAGGTGTTGAGTAGTGTTAGTGGTCTAAGATCGTTTGGTGGGCATTTTGGTTTTCCTGGCTTTTATATTGCAATGAGCAGTCGTGTCTTAATGTTCAAGTTTTTTGGTGGTTTGTAAACATATCGTTGATTGTGTTTACAATGATTTCGTCTAGGAGGTGTGCCATATTTTAATAGTTCAGCATTGAGCTGATCTTCCCCTGTTGTATTATTGTTTTTTTAAGCTGTTAAAGCTTGTTTTAATTTCTGTTGCCGATATGGGCTGGTTTAGTGGTCTTGGCGTTCCTTGAAAAGGTTGTATGCTTGATGTATTTGAATTGTGCCTTTGAAATTATTAATGACTGCTTAAAATATAGTTGGGGTTGGTAATAAGTTTTCCGTCGCTGTCTTCTACTTTGAAGTTTTCAAAAGCCCTCGTGTTCAGTGCTTTGACGACATTAAACATCATATCGTCGCATTTTGTGTTGCTTAACGCTTCAGCCTTTTTATCTAATTCTTCATTTCTGAGTTCCGAAACTTGTTTCCTTATTGAGTGCAGTTTTTCACCTCTCCTTTTTCAGTTTTGACTTTTCTCCTGTATCGTTTGTATTATTGATCTTTATTCTGGACATGACGCCATCAGCCGTTCTGGTTGGTTAGCTATTCTTAGTAACGCCAGCGCTTTGTTGTGCTGATTGTCGGGTGGCCATTTTTATGTTATGCTATGGTTGGTTTCGTGAGCTGTTTTCTAGTTTTATCACCGACAAGTACAAGTGTGCGTCCAGCAGTAAGTTGTGGATATTCAACACGGCATTCTTGTCTATTTGCTATGTTTTTGAGGTGTGTGTTGTGCCTTTTTCTTTTACGCCGCACTTAATACCCTTCTACGGCAAATGTAGAAAAACCAGTTTGTGGTGTGATGAGAGAATGGTCACTGCGCGAGACCTGGCGTTTTGTTGCGATAGGTGTATGTCTTATTTGACAGACAATCTAATGAATTTAGTTGTAAATAATGATGATGCCTGCTGTTTTTTGTGCTGTGTCTTTGATAATATTGATGATGTCTCCGGTTTGTATGTTGCGTCTTTGACAATATTGATGTTGTCTCCTGTTTTTGTGTTGCGTCTTTGGCCAACCCATGATGTTTGTGTCTGGATGGGTAGGTGAAAGCACTATTTGTGATGAAAAACGTTTTTGCTTTCACGTAACTCTTAAGAGTGTACTTCTGTTTTCATGTCTATGTCCTTTAGAATATTTTCCAATGCTGGTGTCTCCCTCTTCATATTTTCCAATCTTGGCATTGGAGGTTCCAGCTAATATAAGGATTTATTTTTCCAATGCAGTTATTGTGTTGTCAAGATCATTGCAGAATATTTCTGTTTCTGCTGGGTATTTAATACTTCGTTCTCTTGTTGGGGCATGTACATTAATAATGGTAAACAAACATGGCTTACCTGTATTACTTTTTGTTTGGGTCTACCTGTGTATTGGGAAAAGGAGACGCGGCATGCCAACACCAACTTGGAGAAGGACAGTAGAGAATGAGATTAAAGAGTGGAGCGAAACCTGAATTCCATAATAGATGCTTGCCATGGAAAGAGAGGGAGATGGAGATCCTTCATTGCTGCTCTACATGCCAACTGGCATAATGGGCAATACGTTAAGTACTCTGTATTGAATTTTAACACACAGATGCGGTCAGAGACTCTCTAGGCCCGATGTGTTCTACCTACAGTTGTATTACAAATGAAGAAAAACAAATCCATAAAATCTTCATCAGTGGAAGTTTAATATATATATATATATATATATATATATATATATATATATATATATATATATATATACTGTTCATACCTAAACTGTTGCTGCAGTCTGGCATGATCCTATAAAATAATATAACAAATTGATTAACGAAGATAGATATTGATTTACTGACCTTGTCGACAACGAAAATTCTTCCAGAGCTGTTTGGTCTGAAGCACGTAAGCCTGCTTTCATGACAGCTTTATGCTAGTGAATATACGGGTTCGGCATAAAAACAACGTCACGCTGTAGACACCTAAACAATGATGAATAACTGTCTGCATGAATGGGAGAATAGAAATATGGAGTTACGGATGGAAGAATCGATTATAGTCTCTCTTTCTCTTTGTTTCTCTGTCTCTCTGTCTCTCTGTCTCTCTGTATCTCTGTCTCTGTCTCTCTGTCTCTCTATATCTCTGTCTCTGTCTCTGTGTCTCTCTATCCCTCTGTCTCTCTGTCTCTCTGTCTCTCTGTCTCTGTTTCTCTTTGTCTCCCTGTCTCTCTGTCTCTCTGTCTCTCTGTCTCTCTGTCTCTCTATCTCTCTGTCTGTCTGTCTGTCTGTCTCTCTGTCTCTGTCTCTGGATCTGTCTGTCTGTCTGTCTGCCTCTCTCTCTCTTTCTCTCTCTCTCTCTCTCTCTCTCTCTCTCTCTCTCTCTCTCTCTCTCTCTCTCTCTCTCTCTCTCTCTCTCTCTCTCTCTCTCTCTCTCTCTCTCTCTCTCTCTCTCTTTCTCGTATATTTGTGTAGTTTATTTAGTCTCATCTCATCCACTTGCTTCAAGCTGTGTGGCAAATAAGGCTGTAACAAATTATCTCAATTCCTCTTTGCTGCTTGCTACAGTCGGTGCTTGATTCCCAGGTCTTCCATCCTGCATTTGTTCTTTCCTTTTCCACTGTTCTTCTCCATGTTGAGTCGCCATGTTTTTCTTGTTGTCCTTGTGTTGCTCAGGTCAGTGTGATATTGCAGTCGTTCCGCTGGTCTTGTCATAGTAATATGTCCTATAAACATTTACTTCGTCACTTAACGTTTTCATGCCTGATAATTATATACATATCTGCGTTTCATGCAGTCAAACTAGGCTCTCAAACCGCTGAACAGATAATTCTCAAATTTCAATAGCACTTTCGCGTATTATCGGTGCATGTTTAGGCATATCTTTAATTTGATAAGCACTCCCATTCTTTAAACAATCTTTCATACATTTCGCACTTTTTGACAATTTTCAATTGTGACTGTCGCTTAAGTTAGAAAGCGCCACAGTTTTGTCTTTATGATTCAGTCGTTGTGGTTTCGACTTCTACCTATTGATGTTTAGTGCCACAATGGTAGGTTTTAATAACCCTTCCTTTGCGATTGTTAATTCCATTGAAGTTCTATCCTGTTTTGGTCTCATTTCCCTGCACCCTGCTTTTGGTCTCATTTCCCTGCATCCTGCTTTTGGTCTCATTTCCCTGCATCCTGCTTTTGGTTTCATTTCCTGCATCCTGTTTTTGGTCTCATTTCCCTGCATCCTGCTTTTGGTTTCATTTCCCTGCATCCTGTTTTTGGTTTCATTTCCCTGCATCCTGTTTTTGGTCTCATTTCCTGTATCCTGTTTTTAGTCTCATTTCCCTGCATCCTGCTTTTGGTTTCATTTCCCCTGCATTCTGTTTTTTGGTCTCATTTCCCTGCATCCTGTTTTTGGTCTCATTTCCTTGCATCCTGTTTTTGGTCTCATTTTCCTGCATCCTGTTTTTGGTTTCATTTTCCTGCATCCTGTTTTTGGTCTCATTTCCCTGCATCCTGTTTTTGGTCTCATTTCCCTGCATCCTGTTTTTGGTTTCATTTCCCTGCATCCTGTTTTTGGTTTCATTTCCATGCATCCTGTTTTTGGTTTCATTTCCCTGCATCCTGTTTTTGGTCTCATTTCCCTGCATCCTGTTTTTGGTTTCATTTCCCTGCATCCTGTTTTTGGTTTCATTTCCCTGCATCCTGCTTTCTTCTCAATTCCGATTCTTGCGTTGTTTTTAATTCTACAGCCTGTAATTTTCTCTCTTCTGTCTCTTGCAACTGTTTTGCATTCTCGAAATTGTGATTTGTTTTCTTCTCGCAACCGGCGTTGTTCTCTATTCCTCATCTTGTGATTCTCTGCCCTCATCATACTGCTATTTTCTCCATTCTGCATACTGCTATTTTCTCCATTCTGCATACTGCTATTTTCTTCCATTCTGCTATTTTCTCCATTCTGCATACTGCTATTTTCTCCATTCTGCATACTGCTATTTTCTCCATTCCGCATACTGCTATTTTCTCCATTCTGCATACTGCTATTTTCTCCATTCCGCATTTTCTCCATTCTATTTTATCTATCCCATATGCAGCTATTTTTTCCATTCCGCATACTGCTATTTTCTCTATCCCATATGCGGCTATTTTCTCCATTCCGCATACTGCTATTTTCTCTATCCCATATGCGGCTATTTTTCTCCATTCCGCATACTGCTATTTTCTCCATTCCGAATACTGCTATTTTCTCCATTCCGCATACTGCTATTTTCTCCATTCCGCATACTGCTATTTTTCTCCATCCCGCATGCTGCTATTTTCTCCATTTCACATACTGCTATTTTCTCAATACCACATCCTGTTACTTTTTCCATCCCGCATACTGCTATTTTCTTCCTTTCGCACAGTACTATTTTCTCCATCTCGTATACTGCTATTTTCTTCCGTTCGCACAGTACTATTTTCTCCATCTCGTATACTGCTATTTTCTCCTATCCGCATTCCTCTATTTT
>JAXRKP010001486.1:20000-30000 GCA_037039925.1 Doris montereyensis | reverse complement strand
ACACAGATGTTGTATGGTGAGCTTGTAATCACGATGACACAGCTTCAAACCACACAGATGTTTACAACGTTGTGTGGTGAGCTTGTAATCACGATGACACAGCTTCAAACCACACAGATGTTTACAATGTTGTGGGTGAGCTTGTAATCACGATGATACAGGTTCAAACCACACAGATGTTTACAACGTTGTGTGGTGAGCTTGTGATCACGATGACATAGCTTCAAACCACAGATGTTTACAACGTTGTAGCTTGTGATCACGATGATACAGCTTCAAACCACACAGATGTTTACAACGTTGTGTGGTGAGCTTGTGATCACGATGACACAGCTTCAAACCACACAGATGTTTACAACGTTGTGTGGTGAGCTTGTAATCACGATGACACAGCTTCAAACCACACAGATGTTTACAATATTTTGTGGTGAGCTTGTAATCACGATGACACAGCTTCAAACCACACAGATGTTTACAACGTTGTATGGTGAGCTTGTAATCACGATGAAACAGGTTCAAACCACACTGATGTTTACAACGTTGTATGGTGAGCTTGTGATCACGATGACACAGCTTCAAACCACACAGATGTTTACAACGTTGTGTGGTGAGTTTGTAATCACGATGACACAGCTTCAAACCACAGATGTTTACAATATTGTATGGTGAGCTTTGTAATCACGATGACACAGGTTCAAACTACACAGATGTTTACAACGTTGTGTGGTGAGCTTGTAATCACAATGACACAGGTTCAAAGCCACACTGATGTTTACAACTTTGTATGGTGAGCTTGTGATCACGATGACACAGCATCAAACCACACAGATGTTTACAACGTTGTGTGGTGAGCTTGTGATCACGATGACACAGCTTCAAACCACACAGATGTTTACAATGTTGTATGGTGAGCTTGTGATCACGATGATACAGAAACACACAGATGTTTACAACGTTGTGTGGTGAGCAAACAATGACATAGCTTCAAACAGATGTTTACAACGTTGTGTGGTGAGCTTGTAATCACGATGATACAGATGTTTACAACGTTGTCAAACCACACAGATGTTTACAACGTTGTGTGGTGAGCTTGTGATCACGATGACACAGCTTCAAACAACAGATGTTTACAAACTTGTGATCACGATGACACAGCTTCAAACCACACAGATGTTTACAACGTTGTGTGGTGAGCTTGTGATCACGATGACACAGCTTCAAACCACACAGATGTTTACAACGTTGTGTGGTGAGCTTGTGATCACGATGAAACAGGTTCAAACCACACTGATGTTTACAACGTTGTGTGGTGAGCTTGTGATCACGATGACACAGCTTCAAACCACACAGATGTTTACAACGTTGTGTGGTGAGCTTGTAATCACGATGACACAGCTTCAAACCACACAGATGTTTATAACGTTGTGTGGTGAGCTTGTAATCACGATGACACAGCTTCAAACCACACAGATGTTTACAACGTTGTGTGGTGAGCTTGTAATCACGATGACACAGGTTCAAACCACACAGATGTTTACAACGTTGTGTGGTGAGCTTGTGATCACGATGACACACCTTCAAACCACACAGATGTTTACAACGTTGTGTGGTGAGCTTGTAATCACGGTGACACAGCTTCAAACCACACAGATGTTTACAACGTTGTGTGGTGAGCTTGTAATCACGATGACACAGCTTCAAACCACACAGATGTTTACAATGTTGTATGGTGAGCTTGTGATCACGATGATACAGGTTCAAACTACACAGATATTTACAACGTTGTGTGGTGAGCTTGTGATCACAATGACATAGCTTCAAACCACACAGATGTTTACAACGTTGTATGGTGAGCTTGTGATCACGATGATACAGCTTCAAACCACACAGATGTTTACAACGTTGTGTGGTGAGCTTGCATCACGATGACACAGCTTCAAACCACACAGATGTTTACAACGTTGTGTGGTGAGCTTGTAATCACGATGACACAGCTTCAAACCACATAGATGTTTACAATATTGTGTGGTGAGCTTGTAATCACGATGACACAGCTTCAAACCACAGATGTTTACAACGTTGTGTTGTGAGCTTGTAATCACGATGAAACAGGTTCAAACCACACTGATGTTTACAACGTTGTATGGTGAGCTTGTGATCACGATGACACAGCTTCAAACCACACAGATGTTTACAACGTTGTGTGGTGAGCTTGTGATCACGATGACACAGCTTCAAACCACACAGATGTTTACAACGTTGTGTGGTGAGCTTGTAATCACGATGACACAGCTTCAAACCACACAGATGTTTACAAACGTTGTGTGGTGAGCTTGTGATCACAATGACATAGCTTCAAACCACACAGATGTTTACAACGTTGTATGGTGAGCTTGTGATCACGATGATACAGCTTCAAACCACACAGATGTTTACAACGTTGTGTGGTGAGCTTGTAATCACGATGACACAGCTTCAAACCACACAGATGTTTACAACGTTGTGTGATGAGCTTGTAATCACGATGACACAGGTTCAACCACACAGGTGTTTACAACGTTGTGTGGTGAGCTTGTGATCACGATGACACAGGTTCAAACCACACAGATGTTTACAACGTTGTGCGCCCAGGAAGGTACTTCAGTTATTTACAGGTAGAGAAAAATATTGTCAGAGTGTATGCATTTTTTGCTGCACTTTGAACATACGGAGTATCCATTTTGCATTATTTCATTTCGTGGGTGGCTCTAATCAATTCTACCGTCGAAAGCGTTGTGTTCTAGCAATGGAAAGAGCACCTATAATTGAGCCAACTTGAAGAGGAATTTTGATCTGCATAATATACACAAATATCACCAATGATATCCTTGTGTCAAACAACGACGGTAGAAATTCATTCTTTGCTACCCTGGACCTCTCCACTGCGTTTGATACTATAGATCACAGCATTCGTAGAAATCGCCTTTCTGAACACGTCACATTAATGGGGGGGGGAGGGGGAGGAGTGAAAGTTTTCCAGTCTATTCCTATCAATTTATTTTATGTATAGGTGTAATGGGCACGTCGGCCAACTTGGTTTTTGCCCCACACTTCACCAAGTGCAATATCGATAGGCTTCTACATTTTTCGACAAATTTCTTTCAAACTTGGCACACATCTTATTTGATACAAAATCTAAATTCCATCTGAATCAGATTTTGTTTTACTAGTAATTTTTGTTGTAAAAAATGTTTGAACATAGCATATGAGAACAACCCAAAAATATACAAAAATATTGTACATAAAATTCAATTTTTACAAAACTATAATACATATACAAAAAAGCATCTGATCTTTTGTTTTTCCCCTACTCATCATTCAAACCAAATTTCATGAAGCAACGTTGAGAAATAAAAAAGTATATAGGAAACATTAACAAAAAACTAAATTTTGAGAAAATCATATTTCTCTCTTATTTTCTGCTATTTGGATATGTTTTTCTCCCCATAAACCTAAGAAAAGAGTAAGATAATACTTTTGAAACATGATAAAACATTGAGAGACTCTCAACTAGTTCTTATCGACACAGTTTCAAGTGCACCAGTACCTTTTTACCATCTCGAGATGGTGCCTTTTGATAATAGGCTCAGAGTATGTCAATAGATCCTCAAAAGAGTTTTTTGGATAGCATATATTGTGACGATCAAAATTAAGTACTTTAGATAATATTTTTTGGATTTTATCGTACTATTGATGTGTTGAAAGATAAGCCTGTATCGTTTCTAAACAATTGGTATAAATTCAAAGAATCGATATTGAGCTTCTTTTATGATATCATTGGGGCGAGAATAAACTGTTGTATCCATCAGTATGATAGACTAGATTTGTCCCATTTTCGACGCAAATGGCATTCCCAGGACACGCCCTTTCCCCCACTTAAATGATTAGAGTCGTATATATCCTATATACATTAGGTAGTTGTCATAGATGGCCCTAGTTAAACCCATGCCCTCTATTGAAGTGTGGCATTCACTGCGGCTCCGCTCTCGGATCGGTACTCTACTCTTCCTACACCATGCCGCAGGGTCTGCGATACAATCTTTTGTTGTCATGTACAACCTATACGCGGACGACACTCAGCTGCTCAGCGCTTCAATACCATCACGTGTTTTTACCATCCATAAAGATATCGGAGACTGCTGCTTGTCTATATAAACCTAGATTGAAATAGAAATTAAACGGCAAAACTGAAGTTATTCTTTGTGATGCCCACAATATAATCAAGGCCCATTAAACTGCCATCCACACAATCAGCGGAAATGACACCGCCCTGATCCTATTCGCGAAGAATCACTACTGTGTTGTTTTAGATAGCTGTTTCCCAGTGTAGAAATCTGTTGTTTGGAACGCTTTAGCTGTTTCTGCCAAGTCAGCTGCTAACATTACATATTTCAACAACAAAACTGGAAATCCATTTATTTGGCAAAACATTTAGGTTTGACCAATCGATCTCTGCATTTTAGTATTACATTTAAAATTAAGATATCATAGAACTCTTATGAATGTCTTTTTGATTTGGAATGTAAACGACTTGAGGCTTCAACTATAAATAAATATACATGTATTAGAAGTTATTCTACTGCGGCACAATGTAATCGTATAATATGAACAAGGAATGTCTGAGTTCACCTTTTAACACGGTTTGCATAAACATCTACTGTTTCTGTCTCCTGAGGACTGGTTCTTAAGCGAACACCACTGCACCCAGGCCTTCATTCGATTTCTCGAGTTAGATTTAGATTTATATCTCATCTAGCTCTGTCTAATCATACAATATCAAGTATTTAGATCTACATCTAGATGATCTCGTCTAGATTTATATATATCCTTTCATAATGCATTCTTAATAGATATATCTATAGCTCTAGATCTCTAGATCTAGAACTATGAATTTTGAAAAAGTTAGACATAGATCTAGAATCTACATAAAAAAAACAATTCGTGTCTCAAATCTAAAAGTTAGATTCTAGATCTAGACATTTAACTCTAGATCTATGCATGCAAATTTATTGTTTATAGAATCTAGCTCTAGGTCTAGATTTAGATTTAGAATCCTAACCTTGAAGAATCTCGTCAACCCGCATTCAAGATATTCTAATCTATCAGATCTAGATCTAGCTACAGCTAGCCCGCTTTAGTTACATCGATGTATTGTAGATCGTCACACCGGATATTCTTTTCCGATCTCCTCCCCTAGATTAGATGATTAAAACTTTCCTATAGTGACACAAACAGGAGTCCTTAGAAACTGAAAAAGTGACGACATTGGAGTATTAGGGGAAATCTGAATCCCTTAATGATTTCGAACGATTTATAATTTAGCAGGTGCCATCTTGGGGGTGGAAGTAAATATCGAACCTACTTCCGAAAATGGAAGCGTCATTTGCAAATACAACATGATGAAATGAAAGTCTAATACAAATATGTGTATGCCTAGAACACGAAATGATGATAGCCAAAAGCTCTTGTGAAATTGCAGACAGTTTAGTATGACATAAAGCCATTTAGGCGAGAAAAAATGTACAGCTAGAAAGAGAAGCTAAATTGAGGAAATAGTTGTATTTTTGTAGGTAGTATTTGCGGTTCTCCATGTTTCTGAGCCATATGTTAGCACTGACTAGACATTTGAGTTGAATATCCTAGTTTGATTCTTTTCTGTAAACTCTGTTGGGCCCTGTACCATGTTGGCTTAAAAAATGCTTGTCGTGCCTTCTGTATCCTGGTTTTGACATCTTCTTCCACACCTCCCTTGCCATCAATCATCCTACCAAAGTAGCAACACCTGGGCCTTTCCTTCCATATCAATCATTCAACAGCAGTTCTTCCTTGCCATCAATCATTACCCAGGTAGCAACACCTGGACTTATCTTCTTCCACACCTCCATTGCCATCAATCATACTGCAGGTAGCAACACCTGGTCTTGGTTTTCTTCCACACTGCCCTTGCCATCAATCATGAGTCCCACAGATGATGGTATGATATCTTCTTCCAACCTCCCTTGCCATCAATCATGCTACATTTGCTTGTGACATCTTCTTCCCCTCTCTTGCCATCAATCATCTATCCAGGTAGCAACAGTCTAGGTCGTTAACTTGTTTTTCCATACCTCCCTTGCCATCAATCATGCTACCCAGGTAGCAACACCTTTTTCATATCTTCTTCCACACCTCCCTTGCCATCAATCATGCTACCCAGGTGGCAACACCTGCCTTTTGAAAGATTCTTCCAGATCCTTGCCATCAATCAACTACTTTCCAGGTAGCAATCTTCTATGTTGACATATTCTTCTAGTCACCTCCCTTGCCATCAATCATACTACCCAGGTAGCAACACCTGGACTCTTACATCTTCTTCCATAAGGCCCTTGCCATCAATCATGCTACATAGTTGTTGCAACATTTGTCCATAATTTCAGCAGTTCTCCTTTTAATTTGGCAACAGTGTTGCATGATTTGAAGTTGGAAATCTGCTCCTCGATGAATTTTAACATGAGTCCCAAGATAATCTAAATTTGTTGATACGCAGATGGTCAATTTGGTCTGTGTCTTTTGATCTGGGGAAATCAAAATGGCAAGGTGTATTCTTTTGTGTTTGAAAAAGACTGTCTCCTATCATAAGGTTGTAGCTTGCACATATGTCCATAAAGTTCTCCGTTTTCATTCATTGTCCCTAATCTGTGCTTTTTCCATGACTTCTTCAAATCCTTTGTTGTCATCCCATATTTTGGCATTAAAATCTCCCACTACTATTGAAATATCCGTCGACTTGATGTCTTTCAGTTTTTGCATAAGCCGCTCGTAGAAATCTACTGTAACATCTTCATCCTTGTCATTCGTTGGGGCATAGCATTGGATGACATTTAGATTTATTCGCCGGTTGCTGGTTCTAAAAGTGGCTGATATAATCTGAGGTCCCATTGATTGCCCTGAAATAAGTGAGGTTTGGGATTTTCTTGATAACATAAAACCAACTCCTCCAGAGTGGTTGCATTGTTGTTAGTGTTTCCTGAATAAATTATTGTTTCACCGGTTTGTCAATTTCGTTTCTCCTTATCCTATCCAATGAGTTTCACTGATTCCAAGAATATCCAGTTGATAATTCCTGAATTCTGAGGCTATTTGTGAGCACTTCCCTGTCTCGTACATAGTACGGACATTCCAGGTGCCAATTCTGGAGATTGTCCTTGGGTTAAGAATCGATCTGCTAGGCTTCATATTGCACTCTCCATTATCCAGGGAGGTGGTGTGAGTCCCTGACACTTTAGATGGCACCAACTGTGCCAAAGGTTGGCGTAACTAAATTCTTTGTTGACGTATCTGTAACGATGCTCATTTTTGCAGGGTAGGGTTGTTGGCCCCACCCAAACCCCTGACTTGGAGGACCAGGATATATTTTGAGATTCACTTTTAGACAGGCTACCTTCCAGGTTAATGAGCCCTGTTTGCCCATGGTTTGAAATCGGATTTTTCCGTCTCCTAGATAGACTGCCTTACCAGGCTGAGATATCTATCTACCCGGGAGAGGTTATAAAGGCACCTCGATTCGCATGCTAGTCATTTCTGTGGGTATGTTGGGGTATTTTTTTCTAAGAGCTGAGTTTTCCATTCTCCAACTCCACCCCACCCTCTATGACCAGCAACAGATTGTCCACGACTGCTTATTAGTCATTCACAGCTAGCCTCTATATCTAGAGGCCATTCCATTATCCGCAACCTCTGTGACATGCCTGATAGGGGATGGTCTCCCCCACAGGAACAATTACCTAAGAGTAATGATTAACTTTTCAGAGGGAAACTAAGAGAAGAAATCAAAATCTGAGAATCCAAAAGCAATGAAATATATAACCATTTAGGGTATTACAGTTAAATCACGTAAACAAAAGTTGAAAGAAAAACCAAAATGGAGGATATACAACATAATTTATCATGGCATATTAAAATCATATAATATAACCTGATCTTGACAGCAGAAATTCCTAAGTACAAGGAGCTGAAAATCTATGGATGGGTGGCTGGCTAAGAAGACTAGCTGGTGGAATTGATGAATGGAATCAGAAACACAACAATAAAGAGATAGATACCAAAGCAGATGGATATAAATCCAAGTGATAGAAATACAGTGACTGAAATGGTTTTGGGCATGTAAACAGAATGAATGACAATAGAATAGCTAACTCAGTATACCAAAGAAAGAGAGAGAGGAGAGAGAGACTCGGAGAAATAGGAAAGAAGATATAAAAGAGGCATTAACGCAAAAATTTAACTTTCACGGAAGGAAACAGAAAATGGTAGGACAGGGCAGTCTGGAGAAAGATCCTCGGCCATCTAAACCTTAGACGGAAGGTAGAATGGGAACTGATAAAGAAAGAAAGAATTATTATACGTATTCTACAGCTGTAAAGCTACTTTGACTTCATGTTAAGTTCATTGCGATATTCCGATGTAGAGAGCTTTTTGTAATACGAGAAAGAAAGATCCTCCTCGAGAGAGACAGATAGAGAGAAAAAGATCTTCTTCTTCTTCTACAGAGAGACTAAGACGGGAGATAGAAAGAGAAAACTTCTTCTTTGCTTCTAAAGAAGTAAACAAACAAAGACTCTTCTCACAAGCAAATAAACACATAAATAAACAGGGACCAGAAACAAAGATAAAACATTGACGAACAAACAAAAACTGACAAAGAAACAAAAACATAAAATCCCCTCAAGTCTCCGGGATACGTGAAATGAAAAATGAAAACCTGCCAACAACACTAACGATCTAACAATATAATCAACACCTCCTTGCACTCTCCAAATCTCATCTGCCCCTCCCAAAAAGAAAACAGAGCCACACAAATTCACAAAAGAAACCCAGACTTAACTAAACGAAGCAAAACAGAAAACAATTCATTCCTGTAATTCGTTTATGTTTATTTTTATACATGCCAGCAATAAAAAAGACACATCTGAAAGCAGAAAAAAAAGTTTTTATTGAACTATGGATGTAACAATAATGTGGTCTTGTGTCCAACTTGATTTTTATTTGTCTGAATAATGGCAGGTGGTTTCATTAGCCGAGGTAACTAACTGTCCATCAACAAAATCGGACTCATGGTGCCAAAAACTTGTAGACTGGCCACTGACGTCTGTCACACTTGAACAGTTTGATACCTAACAGCATTCTGGAGCTTTTACCGGGAAACATTGGGGCCGTATTCCGAGATCTTCGAGTTGAAGTTTTTTATAACTGCGCCGCTTGGCATTTCGGCGCGGTCTTCTTTATCATAAAACCATCTTGGAGATCTTCGAGTTGAAGCTTTTAGGTGGTCCCGCCAAGAAACCGCTCGACCCTGGGTATGGTGAAGCCGGTTCTACCGCACAGAACTCTCAAGGGCGTTCAGACCGATAAGGAGGGGCAAAGATTAGGTCTTCATCTACATAAAAAGACATCGGAGAGGAAATATAGTTGTTTTATATATTTATACATTTATGTGGATAAGAGGAAAACTGGTTGTTATATCTATTATTACAACAGGTCTAAGTAAATAAGAGGAAAAAAGGTTGTTATATCTATTATTACAACATGTCTAAATAAATAACAGGAAAACTGGTTGTTATATCTATTATTACAACAGGTCTAAGTAAATAACATGAAAACTGGTAATTATTACAATATGTCTAAAAAAAACTGGTTGTTATATCTATTATTACAACATGTCTAAGTAAATAACAGGTGGCTGGTTGTTATATCTATTATTACAACAGGTCTAAGTAAATAACAGGAAAAACTGGTTGTTATATCTATTATTACAATATGTCTATGAATAACACAATACCTTCTTACTTCTTCTTCTTCTTCTTCTTCTAAATAACAGAAAACTGGTTGTTATATCTATTATTACAACATGTCTAAGTAAATAACGGGAAAACTGGTTGTTATATCTATCATTACAACATGTCTAAGTGAATAACAGGAAAAC
>JAXRKP010001486.1:7500-12500 GCA_037039925.1 Doris montereyensis | reverse complement strand
GAAACGAAGTTAACGTTAGTTGCATGCTACACTTTGGACCACTTATCAATCCCTGCATTGTATAAATTGAATATTTACACTTGATATGCTAAAATTTTCAAAGAACATCTTTTGACTTTTTTAATATGTGAAATTTTGTTGCCATTAAATTTTGAACAATTTATAGTGTCGAATGTGACTTTAGGGTTTGAAATATCTTTTTTTTTTTCCTATGGTTGCCATCCGGCAACAGACACAGAACAAATTTCACCAGTAACAATCCGTGTTTTGGCGGTAATCGCCAAATTGTGGCAACAAACGATTTTATGAACTTTATATGAGAACAACCAAACATATATATTGTAGAAAAAATCAATTTTCCACACGCTATAAACATAGCATATAAGAAAACATCTGATCATTTTGACTTTGTTTTATTTATATGTTAGATTTATATATAAATCATTTTAAACCGACACTGCGGCATAATAAGGATCTCGTCTGGAAAATTGTTTTGCAAATTAAATTTTGGAGATAAAATTTTTCTTTACTGACCTTGTCGACAACAAAAGTTCTTCCAGAGCTGTTTTGATCATTTTGAGACACAAACCTTCTTTCATGACTGCTTTATACTGTTTAATATACGGGTCAATGCATCAAGACAACATCACCATGTATACATTTTAAACAATGCACGATTTTGATCACACATCGATTAAAAAATGCCAGGAGGAATGTAATGAATAGATTTGTCTTAAATGTTTGAAAATAATATATATCGCGAATATATAAAAAGTGGCTTTTTTATACCCAAAAAAATATTTTTGAAGGAAAACGTTTTGTTTTTTCATATCCTATAAAAACAAAACGCCAACGTCAGTTAATTAACAATGAAACAAGAAAGAATGAGTAGATTTTGTCCCATTTTCGGCAAAAAATGCAAATCGGTCGATTAGATGACGGAGGAGATACAATTTTTCATTGAAAACCATTTTGAAGAAAATGCAACTAAAGAAATTTTGAAGAAATAACTATAAAAAAACGTCAACTCAAAAGGTCGCTCTTCATTTTAGACTAGCTCCCTTAAAATCTTGTCGACAATCTTTTGCTGATTATAATGTAAAGAGGATTATAAATCTAGGTTTAGATGTGCACTGATTTCAAGAAAACAGACGTTAAAATGACCAGTGGTTTTGTTTTTTCCTATATTCCTATGCCTGACTTTTTTACAGAGTTTGTTTACATACACACCAAAGCGCGACGCCTCTAGGGGGAGTCACTCAAAAAACGCCTGTCCAAATCGACATGGGTGTTCGCGAAAGAGAGAAATAGAGAAACTAGTGATAAATGGCACATTTGACCATTAGATAGAGTCACTACCTAGACCCAGATAAATTTTGGTTACTGACCTAGACAACAAGAAAAGACTTTGAGCTTTTACCTACCAGCGCCTACAATACTTTGTAACAAAATAACGATACGTCATAGGACAGTTTTTTCCCAATGCATGTGTGATAAACATCGATCTAAAAATATGCAGGAATGTAGAAAGACGACATTTTGTCCAAATCTCGAGAATCCAAAAGGGAAAGAGAGCCCCCTCCCCCGTCCAAAAAAACACATAACCGACAAAAAGATCCGTCAGTTGAAAATTTAACAGAAATATTGGCAGATTGCCTGGCCAATGCATTGCAAATCGTTCCTGACGGAGGTCTAAGTATTCGAACTTTTGATCTCGGTAAGATTCCTATTGAAGATGTTCCCATAAATAGAGGTCCTCATAAAACATCGTCGAAATCGCTTGCCTCGACTACCACACCCTGAGGATCCCCTGAATCACGTCCGCTGTCAAACAAGCTTTGCTGGTTATCCTCAATGTAATGAACAATGCAGAATCTAGGACGTGAACCTCCTCCGTCGTATCGTCGAAACACCAGACACCAAAACCGTCGTGTAGGCACCGCCTCCACGAGCCTTACCTATGCCGCTGTACCGCTTTACATAGTCCATAATTTGCGACGCAATCTTACATCACTGCCAATTGGCGCCTCTGGATTCTATCGCAGCCACCATCACAGGGTCAATTAAGCGCAGCCACAGACACTTGGCAAATTTGATCTATTAGCCACCATCACTACACAATTGGCGATTGCTAGTCTCCGCAGTCACCATCAACCGCTCATTGGCGTCGCTGAGATGTTATCGCAGCCACCATCATTGCCAATTGGCGCCGCTGGAGTCTATCGCAGCCACCATCACTGCCAATTGGCGCCTCTTCTGGAGTCTATCGCAACACCATCACAAGGATGCCAATTGGCGCCTCTGGAGTCTATCGCAGCCACCATCATTTAATTGGCGCCCCTGGAGTCTATCGCAGCCACCATCATTGCCAATTGGCGCCGCTGGAGTCTATCGCAGCCACCATCACTGCCAATTGGCGCCTCTGGAGTCTATCGCAACACCATCACTGCCAATTGGCGCCTCTGGAGTCAATCGCAGCCACCATCACTATCCAATTGGCGCCTCTGGAGTCTATCGCAGCCACCATCATTGCCAATTAACCGGCGCTGCTGGAGTCTATCGCAGCCACTATCACTGCAAATTGGCGCCTCTGCCTCTGTGTTGATAAGTTGTTGTCGTGGCCGATGGTAGAGGCCTTGCCTCCGTTTTTCTTGCACCCATGTCGACGTTTTCATCTGTCCGAGAAAAGACCCTGAGAGAGCAAGTATGCGTGAAGTATTTTTATCTTTGTCTGCATCTTCACCCTGTGGTCGTTTACCTCAACCGCTGCTACTTAACTTCACAAGGATATTTCCATCGTAACAGAAAACTGTTGGTAAAAGCACAAGTACTTTGTCATCACGGTTAAATTGTCTCAGGTTTGCTCTTCTGTCGTAATACGTCTTAAACAGAGAGCGCCTTCGTAAGCTTTTTCCTGAGCTAATTTCCACGTCTCGTCCAGGTGTTCTCTCAGTTCCAATACATACTGATAACTAGATTTGACCGTTGGCACTTCGATATCCTATGCCCATAATTGCCGCATTATTCTTATTGGAACTCTAACAGTTCTACCACATAGCAACCCAAATGGAGCAAACTTGGAAGATTCCTGTGGGACGTCTCTATATACTAGAAAGCAGTGGGTTGATGAATCGATGCCACTGTCTTGGTTGTTCATTGCACAGTTTTTTTAGAGTTTTTTTTAGAGTTCCAATGAACTTTTCCACTAAGCCGTTGAACATAGGATGATATGGTATCGTGGTTGTCTGGTTGATACCAAGTAATCTGTACACCTCCTTCATGTAAGCAGACACAAATTGCATCCCTTGATCCGTAAATACTTCATCAGGCAGTCCCAATCGGTAGGTGTTTACCAATGCCTCTGCAACAGTTTCCTTGTCGATTCGCTTGAGCGGTACAAATTCCGGACATCTCGTGGCGCAATCTACCAACGTCAGAATGTACTGATGTCCTTCCTCACTTGTTGGACGAATAGGGCCCACAAAATCAATAGCCACTCTCTTAAAAGGGATATGAACAAGTGGTATGTTTTGAAGTGGGGCTCTATGTATTGCACCCTTGTGGATTGCTTTCTGGCAAATCTCACAGGAATGACGAAATCTCTTAACATCTCCTTCTACACCAAGACATTATCTCTCATCTTCCGAATTCCTTGATGTCCTTCCCTTACAGAGTAGTGAGCCACCGACATCACATAGTTCCGCAAAGTTTGGGGCATAACTACCTGCCTCATACCTGTTCCACGGCTGCCGTCCTCATAAATCATGTACAGCGACACCTTGTCGGCTTTCGAAGCGAGCAGCTTCTTGCCTCTCGTTTTTTGGTACTGTAGCTTCTACCACTTTCATTTTCGCCTGGTCTTCCTCTTAGAGTTAAAACAGTTCCCAGAGATCGACACCCACGTGCCTCTCCAACTTAGGAACCTGCAATGTAGCTTTCTCTTCCTTCCATCCTGGCTTGACTTTCGTCGCAACTGCAACCACCATCCAGCTAACCGAATCGTCATGGCTCCTTGCTCCATCCACGTTTCCGACAACTAAATCACAGATGGCATCAAGAATACGTCATAATGTTGGAGACCTTTCCCTTCTGGTACGGTGCAATCACTTCGATTACTGCTTCCTCCACCAGCAGCATCGTGTTGTCAATTCTCGCTATCAAGCACTTTTTCCAGTGAGCTCCTCATCTCTCACTAACCTCCGACGCACGGTAATGCCTTTACAGTCCGTGTTTCTCAAGACATCAATCTCCTGGTCTTCAATGAGACCACACAACACCGTTAGCCTCGTATCCTCAACAGGTGTATTCTTGCTGCAAATTCCACAATTTGTTACCACTGACATGCTCACCTGCAGTATCCCGTCCGTAATCTCAGTTTAGACGTTCATCATTGCATCCTCCGTCGAAATCGCCATCATTCGACATTTCATACATACGAGCTTCACTACCACTGCACCACCTTCTTCGGTGATTTCAAGCTTCTGATTCCATGCCACACAGTACCTTGTCTGATGGCCTTGTTTTCCACAACTACAACACTTGGTGACATAATATCGTCTATCTTCGCTACCTCCCACACAATCTTTAAACGTGTGGCCTACATTTCCGACACTTAAAAACACATTACAACACATACAAACATACATAAATACATATATACGTACATATCATATACATATATACATACATACAGATAGACAGATATCATGCATACATACATACATACATACAGACAGACAGACAGACAGACAGACATATATACATAATACATACATAAGCACAAATATACATACATAGATGCATACACACATACATACATACATACACACATACATGCATACATACATAAATACATACATACATACATACATACATACATAAATGCATACATACATACATACATACACATACATACATACATACATACATACATACATACATACATACATACATACATACATACATACATACATACATACATGCATACATGCATGCAAGCA
>JAXRKP010001486.1:0-2500 GCA_037039925.1 Doris montereyensis | reverse complement strand
AAATTGACACTAAAAATACCTACAAACATCAACAGGCCAAATTGATACGAAAACAAACCCCTTCCTCTCCCCCAAACCATTTTCCAGACGGAGCACATCCCCTACAAGAAAAAGCACAACAAAAAATAAAAAAGTTAAAACCAAGAAAACCAAACAGGAGCAAAGCAAAACAAAATCATAATTTATTATTTCAATTCTTTCTCTCTTTATCAGTTCTCATTCTATCTTTCGGTATCGGTTCAGATGCCCGAGATGATTTGTCTAGGATTCCCTGTCCTGGCATTTTCTGTTTCCTTCTAAAAACGTTAAATTTCTATGCTTCAATGCCTCTTTTTATATCTTCTTCCCACTTTCTCCGGGAGGTCTGCCTTTTTGGTCTTTTACCTTGGGACTGTATAATGATTTAGCTATTGTATTGTCATTCATTCTGTTTACATGCCCAAACCATATCAATTGATTTGTTTATATCTTAGTTTTTATGCCGTCTGCTTTGGTTTGATCTCTTTTTCTTGTGTTTCTGATTTTGTCTCTTTTAGTTTTCCCTACTACTCTTCTTAGATATTTCATTTCCGCTGCCTGTACTCTACTGTATTCTCTACGGTCTAAAGTCCAAGTTTCGCTGTATAGAGGAAAATAGGGCAAATAAACTGTACACAGCCATTTTGGTTTTTGTTGACAATTTCTGCTTACCTACAAATGCCTTTTTGATTCTCTGGCTGATTTCTTCTCATAGTTTTCCCTCTGAATAAATCATTACTCCTAGGTAATTGTAGCTTTGAACTCCCTGCCCAATTTAAGATTTTGTGTTTTAACTTCCCTAGTTACTAGCATTATTTTGGTTTTCTTTTGCATTTACTCTCACATTCCTTTTTATTTAGTTCATTGTTTATAATGTTGATATTCGACTGAAGGTCACTTTCTGATTTTCCAAACAGAACCAAATCATCGGCAAAATAAAAGCATTGAGACATTTACTGGTTTTTGAGCTTCCACATACCTACATTCATTTTCTTCATTTTTGAGGATGCCTTTATGACTGAATTCATAAATGCGATAAAACAAAAGAGGACTTAGGTTACAACCCTGTCTCACTCCTATATCTACATCAGATTCTGCATACATGTCTCCAGCTACTCTCACTGCACATGTTGATTCACCGCAAAAACCTTCAATGGTCTCCATTAAATTTGTCCACATTGTGCTCTTTACGAACGATATAGCTCGTCCTTCCTACAGTGGCAAATGCCTTTTTTCTAAGTCAATAAAACACAGGTGCAAGTCAATCTTTCATGTCTTTTTTAATGTAATTGCCAAGAGTAAAAAACAACAAAAGATGATTATTACTTAAATCAATCTGAAAGAATAAAACAAAATGCTTATATTGAAAAAAGTAATTAATGATACTGTTGACTTGTAGACAGCCCACTGACGTCCGTCACGCTTGCACGGTTTGATACCTAGCGGCATTCTGGAGCTCTTTATCCGGGAAACATTGGGGGCCCGTCATGGAGGTCTTCCATTAGACGCCCTGCCTGTAGTTGAAGGGGCTCAAACAGCTTTCCATCCGCCTGATGACCAGCCTGCCTTGCCAGTCTGAGTAATGGACCCCCTTCTACCCAAGAGGCCTGGTTAAGGATGACCACTCCGATGAGCAGGGCAAAGATTAGCGTCTTCATCTACGTGAAAAAGAGAGGACATTTTCTTTGTCTTATCTATAAGCACTGCAAATCTATACAAATAATATTAATAATGAGAAAAGACCACAAATGGTTGTTGCTTTGAAAAATAGTATTGCAACATGTCTACATAAAACAGTAGAGAGAAAAAGTAAGTTGTTTTTATTGGTAACATCTCTATGTTAATACAATATACCGATTTATATACATATATACATACATACATACATACATACATACATACATACATACATACATACATACATACATACATACATACATACATACATACGTACATACATACATACATACATATATGCATGCATGCATGCATACATACATACATTACATACATACATACATACATACATACATATGCATGCATACATACATACATACATACATACATACATACATATATACATATATGCATGCATACATACATACATACAAACATACATACATACATAAATACATACATACATACATACATACATACATATATACATACATACAAACATACATGCATACATACATACATACATACATACATACATACAACATACATACATACATACATACATACATTCATACATACCTGCACACAAAATGGCACATGCATATAGACATACATACATATACATATATACATAAATGCATACATACATACATACATTCATACATACATATACATACATACATACATATACACATATATACATACATGCATACACACATACATACATTCATACATACATACATTCATACATACATACATTTATACATACATGCGCACAAATGGTACATTCATACATACATACATA
>JAXRKP010001485.1:110000-115000 GCA_037039925.1 Doris montereyensis | reverse complement strand
TATTCGTTTTCGTCTGTCTTCTCATAACCTTACATTTGGTATTCTTGTGGCTTGTCATGAATTTCAACTTCCTTTAGCATGAGTGCAGGACGATCAGGATTTAAATGGTGAGTTATTTCAGTCCCTGTTTTGAAAATCAATCCACAACGAAGATCCTGTTTGGTAGTTTTGTATGAACGTGCATTAGGTGTAAACTTGCTATGAAGAAACACGGGTTTCGTATGAAGTAGTAATGGGATTGTTGCTTTCTTATTTCAAAGGAAAAGTGTTATACGTTGCGAACGATCGATTGCTTCCAAGTATAATATTTTTCTTGGTGATTTTCAGTTGGCTAAAGTCTTGTTGTTGAGTCTGATAGAATGTTATCGCCACTTCTAGAAGATAACAGCAATCAACAATAATTGGTACCTGTACTGTATTTCTTTTGCCCAACTTATGTAGATTGCAATACGTGAAAACCAACAAAAAAAGAAACGTGTTTTTCTATTCTAATACGGCCAAAATTTAGGATCTGGGAGGAAAAAACAAAAACTAAAAAACATTATAAATCCTAAACGGTTGGTGCTTGTTCAATGGCTGGAAAACTGACTGACGTAAAACTTAGCAACGGAACAGAAGATCGAAATATTTGCGCCGAAATCTCTCCTCTGCTCTCTCCCGCTAGGCCTTGCAGCTTCCAGTTCCAGACACCTGAGCGCGTGACGTTTTCTGGGACAGTTGTGGCACCGAAGAGAGGGCTGGTCGCAGATATATCAAATCGGGTTTGTGGCTGGCAGTCGCGTGGTGTCAGCACCGCCCACTCTTCTACGCCCTTTTGATCTGTCATTTAATTAGTGCGCGTGCGCGCGTGCGTGTGTGTGTGTGTGGGTGTGTGTGTGTGTGTGTTCGTGTGTGGGTGACAATGTGAGCATACTTGCATAATATAATGCGTTTAATTGTATAATATTATGTATGCATTTTGTTTCAATCGATAAAAAGTAGCCACGTGCGTTTGTGTTCAAAGTTTTGCTCTGACAGTAAACTTCTCCATTGGGAGTACAGTAGATGGTTTAAGCAATTGATTTATGGGTGGACGAAACTTGTTGTTGTGTACGAAACACAAAGATACCTTATGGTTAATACTTAGTCCTTGGGGCATAACTTCAACAGGAAAGACAACTTTTCTAACTTTAACAAGAAAGACAACTGTTCTAACTTTAACAAGAAAAACAACTTTTCTTACTTTAACAAGAAAGACAACTGTTCTAACTTTAACAAGAAAAACAACTGTTCTAACTTTAACAAGAAAGACAACTGTTCTAACTTTAACAAGAAAAACAACTGTTCTAACTTTAACAAGAAAGACAACTGTTCTAACTTTAACAAGAAAAACAACTACTGTCACTTTAACAAGAAAGACAACTGTTCTAACTTTCACAAGAAAAACAACTGTTCTAACTTTCACAAGAAAAACAACTGTTCTAACTTTCACAAGAAAAACAACTGTTCTAACTTTCACAAGAAAAACAACTGTTCTAACTTTCACAAGAAAAACAACTGTTCTAACTTTCACAAGAAAAACAACTGTTTTAACTTTAACAAGAAAGACAACTGTTCTAACTTTAACAAGAAAGACAACTATTCTAACTTTAACAAGAAAGACAACTGTTCTAATATTTATAACTCATCTATTAAACCTTGTTTCAATTTGGCTTGATAAAATAACGGCCTTCAATACAAGCCAAAAGACAGACATTGTTTGATGAGAATTCGTTCCGTCCACCGACAGATAGGCACAGATACACATGTTTACATACATAAATACATATATACATACATCCATGACTAGATACATACAGATATATTGACATACATACATACATACATACATACATACATACATCCATGACTATATACATACAGATATATTGACATACATACACACATATATACATACATCCATGACTAGATACATACAGATATATTGACATACATACATACATATATACATACATCCATGACTAGATACATACAGATATATTGACATACATACATACATATATACATACATCCATGACTAGATACATACAGATATATTGACATACATACATACATACATACATACATACATACATACATACATACATACATATATACATACATACATACATACATACACAAATACATACATACACATATACATACATACATACTACTACTACTGCTGCATACTACTACTACTACTACTACTACTACTACTACTACTACTACTACTACTACTACTACTACTACTACTAATACTACTACTACTACTACTACTACTACTACTGCTAATACTAATAATAACAATAACACAATATAATAATAATATTAATAATAATAATAATAATAATAATGATAATGATAATGATGATGATAATGATAATGATAATGACAATGACAATGATAATGATAATGATAATAATAATAAATAATAATAATAATAATAATAATAATAATAATAATAATAATAATAATAAACAATAATAATAATAATGATGATGATACATAATAATAATAATATTTTGTTGTTGATAGTAGTAGATGTTAATTCCTTGTTTTGGATATAAAAGTACATGCACATAATATTGGACATGTATTTAGAGAATACTGCTGTATATGCATGTGTGTATGTGTGCATGTTGTCATTTTCTTCTGTTGTGTTTTGTGAGAGGTGTGTTTGGGACGTGGTTAAGATAATCATACTTAAAAATTCATATATGTGTGAGAAGAAAAGTTCATGATATTTAATACCATCCTTCGGTATGGAAATTCATTCCGTTAGCAACCGCAAGTGATTTCAACAATGCATTTGGCAACGAAAAGCAACAACCTCCCTCCAAAAAAAATGAATAAATAAATAAATAAAATTAAAAATGAAATAATAATGAGAGACCACGAATAAACGAAATGCAATGAAGCTGGAACATTCAAATGCCATCATATTGAAACATAGCGTGATGGGGCAGGTCACTTTCATTGAGTTTGTGTACTATATTCCAAAACATATCACTAAAACATTAAGAAACCAACTACAAGGGTAAAAGAAGAAAAATCAGATAACGTATTCTGTCCATTACCCCCAATTGTTTTTAGACTGTAAAGCGCTTTGAGGCTTGGGCGAAACGCGCCACAGAAGCACAAATTATCAAACTATAATTAAAACGACAAAGAAGACTAACCAGAAAAAGAAGAGCAACAGGTACAACAATAATATAATAACACAGGAGCAAGAAGATAAAAAACAATAAGACGACGACAACGATGGCAAATTGGAATAACTATACTACTACTAAACACATTGACTACACACTACTGAGACTACACACACAAAAAAACCCACGCACACAAATTTAATACTATACACGACTAACTACTACATTATACATGCACACAATCACACGCTACATATCACACACACACACTACACACACACACACAATACACTGAATAATAAAGTACATTCTACTACTTACACACACATACAAACAAACACGATAAGAACACACACACACACCGTTACCACTACTACTACTACTACTAGCGCTCATCACACAAACTACTACTACTGGCTACTACTACTACTACTACTACTGCTCCACAATGAAGTGCCATACTACTACTACTACTACTTATATATTTGGAACTGATACAAATAGACATTTGTAATTTCTACTACTACTACTGCTACTATTCAGCCTTTTTAATAACAAAACTACGATTAGTACTGGAGTGCTGCTACTACTACTACCCTGGCATCATGACATGGTGAACATAGAATGTACAAGAAGACAGTTGTTTACTACTACTACTACTACTACAATTACTACCATACAGTACTGCTACTCTTGTCCTACTACTACTAAAACAGGACTACACTACAACACCACTACAGCGACTGCAGTAGCAACTACTACTTACAACAACAACTACAACTACTACTACTACTACTAATACAAAAACTGCTAACTACAAATAATATCAATAATGATGAAGATGATAATAAACAATCCTCCATAATAATGATAAAACAATATCAATTACCAAATATAACAATAATAATCAATCATAATAATAAAAGTGTGAAGCAACAACAACAATATCTACACCATCAACAATAATAATAATAATAGCAACGATGTGAATGATTAAAGAAATCGGATGTAATAATAATAATAATAATAGTTATAATAATAATAATAATAATAATAATAATAATAATAATAATAATAAGTAATAGTAATAATGCTAATGATACTAATAATAATAATACTAGTAATAATACTAATAATACTAATACTACTAATAATAATAATACTACTACTAATACTACTACTACTACTACTACTACTACTACTACTAATAATAATACAGCACTGGTGACAAATAAATCGCCATTTTAGCCATAATACCTGATACTACTAATAGTACTAGTAATAAATAATACCAATAATATTATTAGTTGTTTCGTATTAATTGGTACTAAGGATAATAATAATAATACTACAACTAGTAATACTACTACTAATAATAATAATCATACTACTACCTTATTTTCTAGCAATAAGACAACTAGTAATAACTACTACTACTACTACTACTAATAATACTAATAATATTACTACTACTAATACTACTACTAATACTATAATAATACAACCACTACTACTACTACTACTACTAAAAATAATAATAATAATAATGATAATAATAATAATAATAATAAAATAATAATAATACTAATAATAATAATAATAACAATAGTAGTAACCAGACAATAGTGATAATAATGACAATGAGTAATAATAAACGATGAGTAACCTAATAATAAGTAATACAAAACGAATAATATTACAATAATACAATACTAACACCAATAATAGTCATCCAGACAATGAGTGACAAATAAATCGATGAGTGACACCAGACGAAAAAACTTGAGTGAACGATGAGTAGTCAAGACGATGAGAGAACAAGACGAT
>JAXRKP010001485.1:92500-105000 GCA_037039925.1 Doris montereyensis | reverse complement strand
CATACATGTCTTTCAGTGTTGCACGGCAAATCGCTGGCGTAACACATATCTTGTGTTGTATAGTAAAACAGTAAAAATAGACAGACCAGCAGACAGAATGAAAAAGCCTTTTCTTAAAGCTTCCCCTTGCGGTGAGGGAAACACATACGATAATAATCGGCTCTCGGCCTAACGGCTAATTTCATCTGCTGTTACAGCCATGGTCGTCTGCAAACTTTCTCCATCCTTATGGTGTCTAAGCTAGGAAATATGAATGCCAAAATCTGTTTGTAATAATAGTAATAATAATAGAAATAATTCATTTATTAAGCGCACAAATATATCTAAATGCTCTAAAAATGCAGAGAATTATCTCATCATGTACAAACACACAACACAAACTTATAACATTTTTGGAAAAAGTAAGTAAGTAAAAAGTAATTCAATTACGCATTATAATCACAACAATTTGATGAACTGGCGAACAGAATTTTCACGACTTTAAGATATTGGTTTGTCATGGAATTTGTTTATATCTAAGGGAAAATAATTTTTCATAATAATTATGCTTTCTTGAATAAATATGTTTTTTAGTCTCATTCTGAAATTGTTCCGATTTCTTGGTGACTTGACATCTTAACTGAGACTACTCCACAATAAGACAGTAGGGATCGTAGTTAGCTCGGTTGGTAGCACGCTTTCTTTTCATAGCCAGGCGATGGGTACCGACGCAAATGTCGTGGGTTCGATCCCCGTGATGGCCATGATTTTTTCTGTCTATTCCTTGTATTTGTCTCTTCGTCTTTGTTTCTATGAGGCTTTAATAGCATTCATTGTCATTTCCTTGTATTGTCTCTTCGTCTTTGTTTCTATGAGGCTTTAATAGCATTCAGTGTCATTTCCTTGTATTTGTCTCCTCGTCTTTGTTTCTATGAGGCTTTAATAGCATTCAGTGTCATTTCCTTTACTCGGCAATAGTGTGCCCCCTACTGAAAAGGACCTTTCAGAAAGAGTTAATGTTTGTGTTGACACTCTAAGCAGATTATGACTAATAGACCTAAGGGTGCGTGTGGGAACATACTCTGTTATAAATTGTGTGATGCATTTGTAAGTCGAATTCTTGTACTGCTAAAGAATACAAAGCCTTAGATGTACGGGTGTCTCCAAAGTCTCCGTCCAAGTTCAAATCGCAATTACAGAGCTGCTAATACAGATGTCATGAATACACTTTGTCCCATACCTTTAGACAACATTGAAGTTGTTTTTAAATGAGACTACGTTTTTACATCGCACAATTAACTGTTGCATCCGGTTAACTAAAAATAGGGAAAATAGTAACCCGAGAAAGCAGACCGTGTAAAGTAGCTAATTGAAAATAATTACCTACACAGGTACAATGACATTCTCAAAATAAAAACAAAGGGAAATCACCATGTCGAGAATCCATTCGATCTTGGCCTCAACATTTGTTTTTGAGTCTGGCTCAACGGCTGATAAAGAAAGAAAGTGATGATCAACCAAACAGCACAGGAAAGCTGTATCAAATGTGCCAACAGATCCGGTGACTTGTCTTTCGTAGAGTCAGAAAAAGATCTCGGTGTCATCTTTGATACAAATCTGAATTTTGATGAACATAGTCATGAATGTATTAAAATGGCAAATAGAATGATTGGAATTATTTATATAAGTTTTTCATATATGGATGTAAACATGTTTCTTACACTTTATAAAACTGTTATTCGACCTATACTGAAATATGGAAATTGTATATGAAACCCTTTATTTAAACGGCAATCATTTATTTTTAGAAAAAGTACAAAGACAAGCGACAAGGTTGAGAGAATTGGAACATGGTGATATGTCATATGATGTAAAATTAAAATTTCTTCGACGCCCCTCACTAAAATACAAAAGAAAACGGGGGGACCTTATGCAATCGTATAAAATTATTCATAACATAGATACTATTGATTATAAATCATTTTTTCAACTATTCCCATGTAAGTTTTACTCGGGGAGATAGATTTAAGATTGATAGTACAAGAAGTTCTACTTCTGTGAGACATATTTTTTTCATTATACGAACAGTTAAATTATGGAATAATTAACTGTTAAAAAAATGCAAACTGTTAATTCTTTTAAAATGCCATTGATATGGAGCTCTATAATTTAACATTTTTGTATGATTAATAAGTGTGTATTGTTCTTAATGATTACTATATGTTCATTCAATTTTAAGGCTCCATCATTATTTTGAGGTGTATGGGGCATTTAAAGGTCAAATGGCTTACATCGCCTCTGTAAAGATATGATATGAATTAAAGCTGTGTTTGTTCGAAATCAACTGCTCATAGAATTTTAGGAAAGAAATTGGGATTTCTTCCATATAAAATCCAATTAATACAGAAATTTGAGGCAAATGACAAACAAAAACGAGCCCAATTCGCTAACGATGTGGTGCAAAGATTGGATGCAGACTCAAACTTTCTGAGACGAGTTGGCTTCAATGTTTCTTGAAGACTCAAAATGCATATTGGATCTGGGGGACAGGAAATCCGCATATTTATCAAGAATATCAGCGTGGCAGTCCAAAAGTCAATGGGCAGTGTGGAATTATGCATACCGCATAATTAGACCGTTATTCTTGGCAGAGACATCAATAATTGGTGATATATATCACGATCTTTCAAGGAATATGTGTCCCTACAACTAGAACGAGAAGGAGTACAATTTAATATCATCTTTCAACAAGACGGATCCCACCCTCCTTCACTGTAGTTTGTTTGTTCGAGATTTTCTCAACAACATCTCCCACCGAAGGGTGGCTCAGTAGGGATGTTCCAATTCCGTGGCCATCTTGCTCAGCCATAAATCACTTCCATGGACTTATTTCTATGGGGTTACATGAAGGACATCGTCCATAAACAGAAGGTGAAAGACCTGACAGGCTTTTTACTGAACACAAACCGTGCCGTCAAATCGATCAAAGAAGACGAGTGGGAGCAAACCTGGAGAGAACTTGAGCGACCAACCAAATGTGCTGAGCACATCGAATTTATTTTGGGCTACGTTGTAGGTTTCATTTTGTTTTTGTTTTTGTTTTCGATTAAACATTTCTTTTAAATTGGCAGAAGACTTCTGAAACACCTTGTTTATCGAGCAATTATGTCTGTGTATGAAGCAATGATGTCTGTGTATGAAATGATGTCTGTGTATGAAGCAATGATGTCTGTGTATGAAGCAATCATGATGTCTATGTATGAAGCAATGATGTCTGTGTATGAAGCAATGATGTCTGTGTATGAAGCAATGATGTCTGTGTATGAAGCAATGATGTTCGTGTATGAAGCAATGATGTCAGAAATATCAAAACGCTAAACATTCGTTTAGTGACAAAAATGTTGTGCGTGCATGGTTTTTTGTTTTGGTTACTGTTGGATAAAGAATGCAAAATAACTGCTTTACTTCATAAAGTAACAAGAAACAATTAACTTTTAAAGGGCAGCAAACAGGGGAGATGAGAAAAAATCGACAGAAGTGAACTGCAAAAAATCGCCAGAAGGAACTGCAAAAATCGCCAGAAGGGAACTGCAAAAATCGACAGAAGGAACTGCAAAAATCGACAGAAGGGAACTGCAAAAATCGGCAGAAGGTAAAAATCGGCAGAATGTAATTGCAAAAATCGACACAGAAGGGGAACTGCAAAATTGCCAGAAGGAACTGCAAAATCAGAAGGGAACTGCAAAAATCGCCAGAAGGGAGCTGCAAAATCGCCAGAAGGAACTGCAAAAATCGACAGAAGGGAACTGCAAAAAATCGATAGAAGGTAACTGCAAGAAAGCATCAAGCAATACGCAGCACAAATCTCGATTGCTGCAATGTGCTTCAGAAAAGGGACAAATTTTGGTTGGGGTCGGGTGGGGTGGGGTAGAGACATCACCCAACGACAACCATAAAGATTTCGAGGCACTAAGATCAAAATGGAAGAAATATATGAAGTTCTCGGTATTTTTTTTTGTAAAGGAAAATAAAATCGTTTTTCTAGCTATCCATTTAAGAAATCAACAACTCTACTGCTTTTATCCCAAATGACATTTATGTAAATATTCTGTAATTTTCTTGAAATTTCTAAAGTTCTTTACACGATAAAGACAGAACTGTGAGTTGTAGTTATACATAAATGGTAAAACCTTTAAGGAACATACAATTATTCACCATGGCCAATCTTTTGGAAGGTAGCAGGTTAGATGAAAAGTCATTAAATCTTCGAGAATGACTTTGCTAGTGGCTACTTCATTGGGTAAAAAAAAACCCGACATCAAGCAAAACATAGAGATATTATTTTTTTCTTATTTTTCTTAATGCTCTTGGGATCGCAAGGAAAGACAGCATATGTTTTCCCAACAAAATAAAAACCTAATCGAAATAAAGAACACATTTATTGAAAACAATATGATATTATATTTCAAGTGAGGTGTTCTTACTTGTTTTTCAATATTTTAATCTTAACACCTGTTAGCTTACCAGATTACCAATTGACAAGTTGATCTGGTTTCTGATCGTGTTGCTGCTGTTGTTGATGTTATTATGACTCATGAAGCTTTTTATTTTATGATCGTTGTTACTGCTGCTGTTGTTATTATGACTGAAGTAGCTATATTTTGTGATCGTTGTTATTATTGCTGTTGTTATTACGACTTAAGCAGCTTTAATTCATAATCGTTGTTACGGTTGCGTTGTTATCACCACAAGCAGTTTTAATTTATAATATATATTATTATTGCTGTAATTGTTGTTATTATTGCTGTTGTTATCATGACAAGCAACTTTATTTTGCTTTGCTGTTGTTATCATGACAAGCAGCTTTTTTTGTAATCGTTGTTATTATTGCTGTTGTTATCATGGCAAGCAACTTTATTTATAATCATTGTTATTATTGCTGTTGTTATTACGACTCAAGAAGCTTTCATTTATAATCATTGTTATTATTGCTGTTGTTATCATGACAAGCAACTTTATTTTCTAATTGTTGTTATTATTGCTGTTGTTATCCTAATAAGCAGCTTTTATTTATAATCGTTTTTATTATTGCTGTTGTTATCATGACACGCAACTTTTATTTATAATCGTTTTTATTATTGCTTTGTTGTCATAACAAGCAGCTTTTAGTTATAATCGTTTTTATTATTGCCTTTGTTATAATAACAAGCAGCTTTTATTTATAATCGTTTTTATTATTGCTGTTGTTATCATGACAAGCAGCTTATATTTATTAATCGTTTTTATTATTGGTGTTGTTATCAAGACTCAAGCAGCGATGTTTTTTAATCGTTGTTATTATTGCTGTTGTTATCAAGACTCAAGCAGCGATGTTTTGTAATCGTTGTTATCATTGGTGTTGTTATGGTAAGACTCGATCAGCTTTGTTTTGTAATCGTTGCTACTGTTGGTAGTTATCAAGAACTCGATCAGCTTGTTTTTTGTTTCGTTGTTACTGTTGGTCTTGTCACTGTAACTCGATCAGCTTTATTTTGTAATCGTTGCTACTGTTGGTCTTTTCACTGTAACTCGATCAGCTTTATTTTGTTTCGTTGTTACTGTTGGTAGTGTCACTGTAACTCGATCAGCTTTATTTTGTTTCCTTGTTACTGTTGGTGTAGTGTCACTGTAACTCGATCAGCTTTATTTTGTAATTGTTGTTACTGTTGGTGTTGTTACTATGACTCGATCAGCTTTATTTTGTAATTGTTGTTACTGTTGGTGACTTGTTTATTTTGTAATGACCTTGATCAGTTTTATTTTGTAATTGTTGTTACTGTTGGTGTTGTTACTATGACTCGATCAGCTTTATTTTGTAATCCTTGTTACTGTTGGTGTTGTTACTATGACTCGATCAGCTTTATTGTGTAATCCTTGTTAATGTTGGTGTTGTTACTATGACTCGATCAGCTTTATTTTGTAATCCTTGTTAATGTTGGTGTTGTTACTATGACTCGATCAGCTTTATTTTGTAATCGTTGTTACTGTTGGTGTTGTTACTATGACTCGATCAGCTTTATTTTGTAATCGTTGTTACTGTTGGTGTTTTTACTATGACTCGATCAGCTTTATTTTGTAATCGTTGTTAATGTTGGTGTTTTTACTATGACTCGATCAGCTTTATTGTGTAATCGTTGTTAATGTTGGTGTTGTTACTATGACTCGATCAGCTTTATTTTGTAATCGTTGTTAATGTTGGTGTTGTTACTATGACTCGATCAGCTTTATTGTGTAATCGTTGTTAATGTTGGTGTTGTTACTATGACTCGATCAGCTTTATTGTGTAATCGTTGTTACTGTTGGTGTTGTTACTATGACCCGATCAGCTTCATTTTGTAATCGTTGTTAATGTTGCTGCCGTCGTTCTGGTTTTGCCGTTGCTGTTCTTGTTATTAAAATAGGTATTTGTGTTTGTTTCGCTTGAAATTCTACAACGAATCAAATTTTAGAATGGATTTTGCTTCCTTTCATATTCCTTTAAATGTTCATCATCTTTATCCCAATATATAATTGTTTCTACGATCTTGACGTAGTTTTCACGTCTTCCACGCAACACATCTTCTGTAACGTCCCGGGTTTTCCAGCTCAAAGGTCGCCATGGAAACCGCAGGCCTTTTGGCTGCAGGAGATCTCTCCCGTCTAAGGTGTCTTTTTGGTGGTAGAGTGCAAATTCACACTGGAAGGTCAGCCACTGGAGAAATTAGAGAGGCGGAAACGATTACATCGTTGGTTCGCTCGGCCATACGCGACATTCCGTAAAGACACGAACGACCAATCTTCGGCTCCTTCCGTAGCCTCCGGCAACAACCATCAAAGACGGTGGCTCTCTTTTAAAAACAGTTGTTAAAAAACCAGTAGAAAAAAAAAACTAGGGAATTCAACTTTTCTTTTTCTTTTTAAATCTAGAAGAAGAAAAATAAATTATAACGAATGTAAAAGTGTTTTCATTAAAAGAAAAGAAGAAGTTCCTCTAACCGAAAATCCTTTATCTTCGCATCATCTTCTTCGGGGACTGAATATAAACGTCGATAAATGAACACATACATAACTCAATAAAGGAATGCATGAATGAAATGAATTACTGCCTGAATGAAAGAATAACTAAATGAGCAGATGAAAATTGTTTCAAACATATTATCTGCAATAAAACGTTCCTTCCTCAGACCCCCATGAGGGGATGAAAGAAAGAAACATGAAAACCACCATAATGTAATCATAACGTAATCATAATGTAATCATAATGTAATCATAACGTAATCATAATGTAATCATAACGTAATCATAATGTAATCATAACGTAATCATAATGTAATCATAATGCAATAATAATGCAATCATAATGCAATCAAATGTAATCATAATGTAATCATAATGTAATCATAATGTAATCATAACGTAGTCCTAATGTAACTATAATAAAACCAAGTAAATTGTGCCTCAAAAACAATATGATATACAAAACAGTCACGCGACGGGGCATAGCACAAATGCTTTGATGATATGAACCATGTTCACCACGCACAGGATCTCGATATGAATTAAGAAGAAGAGTCATAAAAGGGCAGTCATAAAAGAGAGAACTGAGAAAAAGAAGCAGAACTGACCATGGACTTCCATCAACTTCCCGTATCAAAGTAATGAATAAAAGAAAGAAATAGAGTTGGAAAGCCCCTTACAAAGATGCTCTCAGTCTCATAATATAGCAGTTGTTCAGTAATCGTTCTACACACCCCGACCCTAGGAATCGAATATGTCACTAACCGGACTTAAGGGTAAGTTGCTGTTTTCGATAATTTCTGCTTTGATTTTAAGTCGCCTTTTAATAATAAAAAAGAAACGAAACAAACCAAAATAATTGAGAAATTGAAAAAGCAACAAGGATGTTTGCAATGATCAGGAGAATATTGAAACACCTCAATGTATACACATTCATTCCGCTGTATTAGTCAACAGTGCCTGCCTATTTGGACTACGCCGGTTCATCTTGGACTAATGGAGCTGTATTAGTCAACAGTTCAGTTCAGTGGACACGTTACAAGATCAGACACACAGATGTAATGGAGCTGTATTAGTCAACAGTGCCTGTCCATTTGGACTACACCAGTTCAGTCTGGACACGTTACAAGATCAGACACACAGATCTAATGGAGCTGTATTAGTCAACAGTGCCTGTCCATTTGACTATGCCGGTTCAGTCTGGACACCGGTTCAGTGTTGTGATCAGACACACAGATCTAATGGAGCTTTATTAGTCAACAGTGCCTGTCCATTTGGACTACACCAGTTCAGTCTGACACCTTACAAGATCAGACACACAGATCTAATGGAGCTGTATTAGTCAACAGTGCCTGTCCATTTGGACTCTAATGCCAGTTCAGTCTGTCTGACACCTTGACAAGATCAGACACAGGTCTAATGGAGGGGAGTTCAAACAAGAGCAACAAAACAGATCACAGGCATGAAGGATTTAACGTATGATGAAAGCCTGTGGAAAAACCCAACTCTAATTGTCAATACTTAGCTAAAGGAGAGTTCGGGGCGATATGATAGAAGTGTGCAAGATAAAACAAAAACGGTGTTTATGACGGAAAAGGTAGAAAGCTTCATCAAAAGGGCATCTGGTATGTCTGTACGAAAGGGAACTAGAGGAAACAGAAATAAATTGTTTCATCATAGTGCAAGATTAGACGTTCAGAAAGATAGCTATAGTGTGAGAGTGGCACAGCTTTGGAACGATTTACCAGATAAAATCGTATGCGCCAAGACCATAGATTCATTTAAGAATAGGCTTGACGTGTTCTGGGGAGGCAGAAAACATTCTATAACTAAAAGCCACAATCACCACACGCCTTGAAATAGACAACCAAGAGCAGGAATCCAGCCAAGAGGATCAATAGAGCCTGTGATGGAAATCAACGTTAAGTAACGCTAAGAGGCAAGTAAACAAAAACACAATTAAAAAACCCCCAACCCCAACACCCTAAATAAAACACACACAAAAAAAAATCCAACAAATCAACACACACAACTCAAAACTGTTTTCACCTCTCAATCTACCAATGTCATCTTCTATTCACTGAGTGCAGAAACTACTAAGTATTTGTACAGGGAGTTATTTTTACTTTGCATCTGAAGTAAAGTGTTGGCTTACATAGCAGCTTTCAATTTCAATAATCTTGGTGATTTCTTGTGGCTGCTTTGAAAGTCTTAGATAATTACTCTCGCCGTTTAATAGATATTCTTTTACTTTTGAAATTTACGCTGTATTGCAGTGTGTTTATCTTCCCTTTGATTGTTTTCTTTCTTTCTTTGCTTCCTTTTCCCCGTTTCTTCCTTCCTTACATAAATGTCTTCCCATCTTCTGACCTTTCCATAACTCTGTTACTCTTTTCTTCCTTCTTTTGATACCCTTTATTTTCTGCTCCTTTTCTTCTCATCCTTACTTGCATTAGATTGATATGCTATACTTGTGATCACATGTGATGCATACGTGTTTGTTTTCTGACAAATATTCAGACCCAAAACGTCACAAGTTGATTATTGGCAGACGTAAATGGATACTCTTATCATAACACTATGAGATCAACCAACTGACAAAATGAAAACTGATTATGGAGAGAAACTTCCATCCTAAATGGTCCGTCTCAATTCTTATAAATGCTTTCGTCACGTCATATATTCTGAACTATTCGATAGTTTTTTAGTATTCAATGTATTATGTAATTGTCAGATTCAAATGTCTTTATTTTTTACATATTTCAATGACAATCTTTATTACAAGCGTGACTTGCGGAAGAAGAAGGGTCAATTAAATGTCATTTTGAAAAGGTGTGATTGAAAAGTTTATGATAACAATTAAAGATTATTTATATTTTTATGACACGAAGAAAAAGATCAATGTTTAAAGTTGAAGTGCTAGAGGTAATTTTATGATTGATTTCCACGTGGTAGATGACATAATGATTGCTTTCCACGTAGTACGTGACATTATGATTGATTTCCACGTGATAGGTGACATTATGATTGATTTCCACGTGATAGGTCACATTATGATTGATTTCACGTGATAGGTGACATTATGATTGATTTCACGTGATAGGTGACATTATGATTGATTTCCACGTGATAGGTGACATTATGATTGATTTCACGTGGTACGTGACATTATGATTGATTTTTACGTGGTACGTGACATTATGATTGATTTTCACGTGGTACGTGACATTATGATTGGATTTACGTGGTACGTGACATTATGATTGATTTCCACGCGGTACGTGGTACGTGACATTATGATTGATTTCCACTTGGTATGTGACATTATGATTGATTTCCACGTGGTAGTGACATTATGATTGATTTGCACGTGATAGGTGACATTATGATTGATTTCACGTGGTACGTGACATTATGATTGATTTCCACGTGAGAGGTGACATTATGATTGCTTTCCACGTGGTACGTGACATTATGATTGATTTCCACGTGGTAGTGACATTATGATTGAATTCCACGGGTACGTGACATTATGATTGATTTCCGTGATAGGTGACATAATGATTGATTTCCACGTGATAGGTGACATTATGATTGATTTCCACGTGATAGGTGACATTATGATTGATTTCCACGTGGTACGTGACATTATGAGTGATTTCCACGTGACAGGTGACATAAAACTCAAAGATGTTCCAATCTGATACCATGCCACTGAAAGTTATGTGTAAGTAGAAAAGTACACTTGTTTGCTGTGTTTACAATCAGTGGTGAATATCGAGACTTGGTCAAGACTTGTAAAATGTGCCAAGCATTTCTCGACGTACATCAAAATCAACATGGACCATTTAGAACTGCTATTCTGGATCTAAAGGGGAATATTGAGCCAGGAATAAATTAAATAATATACTCTTTAAAGCCACACATGGCCAACTGGTTATACCATATCGACTAACTTGACTTAACGTCCTTCCGCTGAAGAGTCATCCCACTTTTCCGTCTGGGCGGCCTTGTCTATTGTTGCAGTGATGTGCTTCCATGGCTGTCTGTTTTGTGCAATCTTGCGTGTTGTATCTTTGAGGTCTTGTAGTGTCTTGCATTCTTATTTCATCCTTTTGAGTCTGGTAGTGTCTTGCATTGGTAGTGTCTTGCATTCTTATTTCACCTTTTGAGGTCTGGTAGTGTCTTGCATTCTTATTTCACCCTTTTGAGGTCTGGTAGTGTCTTGCATTCTTATTTCACCCTTTGAGGTCTGGTAGTGTCTTGCATTCTTATTTCACCCTTTTGAGGTCTGGTAGTGTCTTGCATTCTTATTTCACCCTTTTGAGGTCTGGTAGTGTCTTGCATTCTTATTTCACCCTTTTGAGGTCTTGCTGTCTTGCATTTTTCACCCTTTTGAGGTCTGGTAGTGTCTTGCATTCTTATTTCACCCTTTGAGGTCTGGTAGTGTCTTGCATTCTTATTTCACCCTTTTGAGGTCTGGTAGTGTCTTGCATTCTTATTTCACCCTTTTGAGGTCTTGTAGTGTCTTGCATTCTTAGAGGTGTCTTGCATTCTTATTTCACCCTTTTGAGGTCTGGTAGTGTCTTGCATTCTTATTTCACCCTTTTGAGGTCTTGTAGTGTCTTGCATTCTTATTTCACCCTTTTGAGGTCTTGTAGTGTCTTGCATTCTTATTTCACCCTTTGAGGTCTGGTAGTGTCTTGCATTCTTATTTCACCCTTTTGAGGTCTGGTAGTGTCTTGCATTGCATTCTTATTTCACCCCTTTTGAGGTCTTGTAGTGTCTTGCATTCTTATTTCACCCTTTTGAGGTCTGCAGAGGTCTTGTAGTGTCTTGCATTCTTATTTTACCCTTTTGAGGTCTTGTCTGAGGGTTGTCCCAAGTGTTGTTGTTGGTCGATCTCGTCTCTTTGTGGTTTGTTCTTTAAAGTAGTTAATCATCGATTTGTTACTTGGTGTATTTTTATCTTGCCGGAGGATGTATCCGAATAATCGCCATCTGTTCTGCAACACTGTGAGTGATAAAAAGTGTTTCATTCGTGTTCTTGTCTAATATCGTTTCGTGTCAGAGGCTGTATAGTTCATTTGACTTTTTAAATGCACTATAATTTGAATACAATCATGGAGTTTTAAAATGCATGAACATATAATAATCAATAAGAACAATGCACATTCATTCATCATACCAATATTTCAAATTGTAGAGCTTCATATCAATGGCATTTTAAAAAGAATTAACACTGTTTGCATTTTTTGTTTTCGGAACAGTAAATTATTTCATAATTCGACTGTTCGTATAATGGAAAAAAATTATGTCTCACAGAAATGGAACTTCCTGTACTATCAATCTTAAATCTATCTCCCCAGTAAAATTCAATGAGAATAGTTGAAAAATGATCTATAGTCGATAGTATCTATGTTATGAACAAGTTAATACAATTGTATAAGATCCCCCGTTTTCTTCTGTATTTTATTGAGGGGAGT
>JAXRKP010001485.1:85000-87500 GCA_037039925.1 Doris montereyensis | reverse complement strand
ATCCCCAGATCGTTTTCGTTTGAGAAAATGTTCTGCCAAAAGCGACGTTGAATTAATGTAAACTTCATTGTTTCCCGACTTTGTGAGTATCATTTTCATTCAGCTAGCTCGCCATTTTGAACAGGTTATACCAAGTCGGAATAGTACCTTCACGCCTACCTGTGTGCGTTCAGAACTCTAACTACTAATACTCGTACTTGGTACCACCCGGTGTGTACTGTGCTTGTATTTTATCATTCTGAATAGGTCATTCTTTGTGCAACACAGGGGTTGTTGCCAGGCCACTAAGAGTGCCTATATATTTTCTCTATAATGTTCTATATGATTACAAAATCGCTTTCATTCCATGATTTTCTCTATAAGGTTCTATATGATTCCAAAATCGCTTTCATTCCATGATTTTCTCTATAAGGTTCTATATGATTCCAAAATCGCTTTCATTCCATGATTTTCTCTATAAGGTTCTATATGATTCCAAAATCGCTTTCATTCCATGATTTTTCATACCAGAAGTGACGTTTAATTGAAGAAAGTGTCATTCCCCCCCCCCCTCAAATCATTCAACTAAGCAGCCATCTTCAACAGGTTTTATTATTACATTTTTGGAATAGTATCGTTCACGTCTACTCGCGTAACATCAATATCGAGTTCAGACTTCATCTAATAATCGTACTTGGTATCACACGGGATGTACATGTATTTATGATTGTTTGAAATGAAATTCTGATAAATGCATGCAGGTTTTCGAACCACAGATCTCTGGTTTGGTAGGTAAACACTGTAATATGACTCAGGTAGCTCAATTATAGTAGCATGGAGAATACCTACGCAAGCCCATTGAAAACATCGTAGACCCCGTGTGAACCATTGAATGATGTGCACAGTAAATGACAGTTAAATAGTGGTTGGAAGACAGGGCGAACAAATTCTCACTTCCTTGAGAGGTTGCTCTAAAACAGGGGTTCTTTATATTTTGATCACTCCAGACCAACGTTCCCGCTAAATATTCTAGTCTGTGTGTGCACATCTTTTGGTGTTGTGGAAATTTTGATGAAAAGAGTTGCAATCGAATACACTGTGTGCATGAAAAGTGTTGCAATGAATACACTGTGCATGAAAAGTGTTGCAATCGAATACACTGTGTGCATGAAAAGTGTTGCAATCGAATACACTGTGTGCATGGAAAGAGTTGCAATCGAATACACTGTGTACATGTGCATGGAAAGAGTTGCAATCGAATACACTGTGTGCATGGAAAGAGTTGCAATCGAATACACTGTGTGCATGAAAAGAGTTGCAATCGAATACACTGTGTGCATGAAAAGTGTTGCAATCGAATACACTGTGGTGCATGAAAGAGTGTTGCAATCGAATACACTGTGTGCATGAAAAGAGTTGCAATCGAATACACTGTGAATGAAAAGAGTTGCAATCGAATACACTGTGTGCATGGAAAGAGTTGCAATCGAATACACTGTGTGCATGGAAAGAGTTGCAATCGAATACACTGTGTGCATGAAAAGAGTTGCAATCGAATACACTGTGTGCATGGAAAGAGTTGCAATCGAATACACTGTGTACATGGAAAGAGTTGCAATCGAATACACTGTGTGCATGAAAAGTGTTGCAATCGAATACACTGTGTGCATGAAAAGGAATCGAATACACTGAAAAGTGTTGCAATCGAATACACTGTGTGCATGGAAAGAGTTGCAATCGAATACACTGTGTGCATGGAAAGAGTTGCAATCGAATACACTGTGTACATGAAAAGAGTTGCAATCGAATACACTGAAAAGAGTTGCAATCGAATACACTGTGTGCATGGAAAGAGTTGCAATCGAATACACTGTGAATGCATGGAAAGAGTTGCAATCGAATACACTGTGTGCATGGAAAGAGTTGCAATCGAATACACTGTGTGCATGGAAAGAGTTGCAATCGAATACACTGTGTGCATGGAAAGAGTTGCAATCGAATACACTGTGTGCATGGAAAGAGTTGCAATCGAATACACTGTGTACATGGAAAGAGTTGCAATCGAATACACTGTGTACATGGAAAGAGTTGCAATGTGTGCACTGTGATGGAAATGGACATTTGACAAAAAATTTCTGTTTTATTCGTGTGCGCAGACATATCTCACATGTGCGCACATTTTCTTCTTGTTGTGCGCGCGCATACGCGCAAAGCAAAGAGGAAACACTGCTCCAGATCCCCAATCGGCTGTGGAATAAGGTCCCATGGCCCCTTTACTTTAGGTGATTGACGATAAATGAATATCTGTAGCCAGGGATGAAGTTCCATACCCCCTAGTATTTAGTTCCCATACCTTTTATGAACCTTCGTTCTAAAGTGAATAAGTTTGGTTCCTTTTTGGTTTCTTTTGGTTTCTTTTTGGTTCCTTTTTTATTCCTTTTTGTTCCTTTTTTTATTCCTTTGGTTCCTTTTTTGGTTCCTTTTTGGTTCCATTTTTTGGTTCCTTTTTGGTTCCCTTTTG
>JAXRKP010001485.1:35000-77500 GCA_037039925.1 Doris montereyensis | reverse complement strand
CAAGATAAAACACAGATGAAAATCACATTCTTCATTAATAGCGAATTTTTCTAGGGCCGTAGGTGTCTTATTGTAAAATATTCTTCATTAATACACTTCCGTCCTGGTCCACTTGATGTTTCGAAGATAACTAGAAAATCACATTTTTCATTAATAGTTCCAATCTCCTGGCATATACGTTTCCTGAACGATAAGTAGTGAAATCCTCTCATTTGGAGCATTCCACATCAGGGCCTTTCTTAAGGAAGATACTATAGAAAATCCTTCTTTCCATTAATTCGGCACCTGTTTGACTTCAGGGCTTGTTAGCATATTGCATGTAGTAGTTTGTCTGCTCCTTTCCTTTGGTTAATAAAAAAAAGAAGTAAAATTGATCTACTGTGGGGAAGATTTCCTAGAAAATCGGCTTTTTCTTAATAATTGGAAATCTTCCATTGATATATCTACATCTTCAGCTGTCTCTGGATTACTTTTTTTTTATTAATTGATCTTACCTTTGTTTCATACGTTCCGAGTGGATTATGTATTTAATCAAATGCTTTCCATGTTTCCATGATTTGGTTGTCTTTTTTCCATTATTTCTCCTGGCATTCTTAATGTGACGTATTAGGCATGCTTTTGTTTTCTTGTTCTTCATCGCCCCCCCTCCCAGAACAGCTTTTGATAGCCTTGAAGTCTTTGTTGAAATCTTTCATTGTTCCTGTTTTGCTTTCTTAACTTTCTTTGGCAATAGTTTTTTATTCATGTAATCTATCATATCTCTGGTCTTTTTGTCAGGCATCTCTTCCAGCATCCTTCTTTCTTTGAGTTTTAATGTTTTTATACATTTGCCACTTTTCTTCTTTTTTGTGCTATCATTCAGATCCCTCTGTTTCCCCCTGATAAATCTTTTATCCTAGATTGGTATCTCTTTTACTATTGGTTTATTTAGCTCCTCATTTTGAGTTATGTAGTCTTTCTTCTTTCCTTTTCTGTTTTCAGTCAGTAATCTACTTGGTAATACTTAGGGGATGATCTAAATATTTGCTCACTTATTTTGCATCCAATGTACTATTAAAAGAGAGTTGCTAACTATTATGTAATCTATGATTGACTTTTCACACCTGTCTTCATTTACTCTTGTATATTTGTGGATATTTTCATGAGGAGAAAGGTGTTTGCTATGTTCATGTTATTCTTTAGGCAAAAATCTATTAGTCTCTCTCCACTTGGAGAAGTTGCTCTCTCCTTCTTTACCTATTACTCTTCCTGACGTTTCTCACATTGTTAGCCTTCTCTAGACATCGACTTTGCAACTGCTCATTAAAATACAGTCAGAGTTCTTGTCCTTCTGGGTTTGAGATTCCTCCGCAGCGTAGTTCTTGTATATCGTTTTCGACAGATAATCTTTTTCATTGCTTGGTGGCATCTCGTTGGTCCATACGCTACTCAATGAATTTACATTTCTCTTCCTTTTGGTTATAATGTATTTACCCTCTAACAGCCGCTGGGCTCATATACATTTCCAACTGTGCTAGTAGCTTTTCTCTGCCTTTTATGGCATCTAGGAGGCCTACTCCTGCTTTGGCTTTATCTTTGCACACATTACTCCCTGAGAAGATTAAGCAGTATGACTTCTGGTCCTAACATTTCTCTATTCCTTGTCCTTTTGTCTCTTGTGTTTCTGTCAATGGCCAAAGTGATCTGCTGTGTATGTTTCCATTTCCTTCAGCTACATTCTTACACTCTTTCTCCATTCTATTGCCTCAGTTAACATTTCAGGTGTCCAACCATATCACAGTCGATGCTCTCGTTTCCATGACTACTCGTCGTTCGAAAGGTCACACAGCCGAGCTATATCATGCATTTCTTTCTCTGATTCAGGTTGTGGCTAGTTGGATAAGCAGGATTAACCTACTGTACCCTAGGTAGACGATGGGACTGCCACTTGTACATTTATATGATGAGGTAAAACAGCCATGAAAAAAGGTAATCAGGAAACTGCAAGATATAAATAAAATCAACTAAAAGAATTCAACACGCATGGAAAATAAATTAGTAGAAAATCTCTGCATAGACTGCAAGAATAATTTAAATGAATCTTCCTACAAAATGACAATTGGGACAAAGTGATTACAATGATCCCAATGTGGCCTTATTTGGGCATATAGGTTAATACGCTGTCCGCCCACTTGGACCAATGGTAGCGATTACGACATTGGTCACCAATGTGGCCTCTCTGTAACATTTTGTGCCTCTACATCTGCTAAGTCATCACGTCGTCACAAAGAGCTCTTCTTTGTGAGAAGACACTCAAGGCACGCTTCAAGAACTGAAACTCGTTTCCGCTTTCGACTCGTAAGTCGTAACTCAAAAGTCAAAGCGTCTTGACTCCTCACATAGCTTTCACACGTTCATTGTGTAAGATTTGAAAGAAGTTGTAGGCCTATCTTCTTCAAACAATTCAAGGAAGTTGTACCTGAGGTAATCTTATGCTTTAAGTGATAATGTTCAACCATTTTTGTATTTCTGATTTATGTAGCTCTAGATCTAGATCTAGATCTAGATACAGAGCTAAAATCTAGATCTAGATCTAGATCTATTAAAAATAGATGATCTAATCTAGATCTAGATCTAAGATTCTAACTAGAATCTAATGTAGATTCTAGATGAAACTAGAATTTTCTGGTCTGATCTCTAGACTAAAACCTAGGACAAATATTATTAAAATTTACTAATTCTTCCACCCGGAATTAAACGGAGTGACTATTTTCACCGTACGGTGAAAATATCATACCAGGCTATTATCACCGTACAGTGATAATAGTTTGGTAGGCTATTTTCACCGTATTTATCAGCCAATCAGAAGTCGGGAAAGAAACTGTGACTGGCGGGACTTCATTGTATCTTTTGAAATATTGGCCAAAAAGTGCATTGCAATAGTCAAGATTTGACAAGACAAGAGAATTCACAAAGAGGATGGATACTTCTTTAGACAATAAGTGTTGTATTTTATAAAGTCTGTTCAAAATCATATACATTTTTCTGATGATGTTATTTACTTGACTTCTAAAGGAAAGATCTGAATCAATGAACACTCCTAAGTCTTTTACAACGTCGTTAAAAGGAATTTTACTATTGCCAAAGTTGATTGGCATACAATACATACATACATACACGCATATATATCACACACACACATACACACATACACCTTCGTTTGCACTTGACAACTGTTAATCTCTCTCTACTCCTCTCATGCTTCTGTTTCCTTTTCATTCTTCCACTATAATTCGTGATAAAATATAAGAAGTAAATAATAACAGCATTTTAAAAGTAAAACACAGAAAGACAAAATATCATCAACATGTAAAATTTAGGTATTATAAGTTATCTAAGGGTCTAAAACATCTAGGCAACATAATATAATAATGTGACAGTTTCGGTGAAAACACCCTACCAAACTTACTTACTCACCGTTCGGGTGAAAATAGCCTACCCAACTATTATCACCGTACAGTGAAAACACCCTACCAAGTTCACCTCACCGTACGTGAAAATAGCCTACCAAACTATTATCACTGTACGGTGAAAACACCCTACCAAACTTCACCTCACCGTACGGTGAAAATAGCCTACCAAACTATTATCACCGTACAGTGAAAATAGCATCGTCCGAATTAAAAACCCAGTTTCCCCCAGTTTTCGCCAGAATTAACTTTTGGAGCAGTGTGAAATTTCCACTAGAGTATTTTCAGATCTGGATCTGGATTTAGAATCTATATGTTAAAGGGCCTTGTGACATACGGCTTTACGGGGAGAGAGCCTGTATAGATCTATACTAATCCTGCTGATGAACTACTGCAGGAAGCAGTTCACAGTCATCACATTTACAGTACTACTACTGACTAGGTACTGTCATTCAGATGAGATGATTCCATTCAATTATTGTTTAGATTTAGAGGGGAAAATAAGTTTTTAAAGATATCCCTATTACAGTAATTACAATGGAAAGGTTGGAAACATTTATAGGTCCATAGGTTTCTAAAACATTGTTACTCTGTGAAAGTCAGTTAACTTTGATAGCTACTCTACATCTAGGGTTGTCTTGAGGTGGCAGTGTATCTAAAACTAGTAAAACTGACCATAAATAACTAGATATAAATATATATATAGATCTAGATCTCTATCTTAACCCACATCTCTCTTTCTCTCTCTTTCTCTCTCTCTCTCTCTCTCTCTCTGTCTCTCTCTCTCTCTCTCTCTCTCTCTCTCTCTCTCTATCTATCTAGATGTGACTTGCATGATTTGATGTGATTGCATGATTTGATGGCATATTATATATATCTTTCTCTCTCTCTCTCTCTCCTCTCTCTCTCTCTCTCTCTCTTTCTCTCTCTCTCTCTCTCTCTCTCTCTCTCTCTCTCTCTCTCTCTCTCTCTCGTATGTGTATGTCTCTCTACTATCTTTCTTGGCAATACATCTGATACTAATGACAAATAGCATTTTCTCTCTCTCTCATGTATTCGTCATTATTGCAAATAGTCACTTCGGATGGCTAAAGTTAAAAAGCAAAATAAAATTGGCAGTCAGGGACAGTGTGGTCAATTTTGCGTAAGAATAGCTTCCTACGATGCCTCTTCTGCAATCGGCTCTAAATTACAACACATTGTCTCTTTGTAGCATCAATAACACACCCCAAACCCCACCCTATTTACAGAAGATACCATTTTAGTGTGTATAGGGTGGTCAAGACATTTCACTTGAATAAAATCCTTTCATTCTCTGTAACAGAAGGGTCTATTCTTCACACCTTGAAACCTAGCACCTCCCATCTATTTGGACTCTACCAAGATTCACTAATTCTGCCAAGCAAGCATCAGCTTATTCTAATATGATTGGCTGACCAATCAGAAAGCTAGTTTTAAGCCAATGAATGGAAAAACAATGAAAATAGACACACTTTGAGGGCATCCTGATCGACACTGAAATATCCGGCTTCGCACACGGTTTGTAAGACGAAGACGGCTATAGCAGGCCTTCACGCTACACGGTTTGTTAGGGAAGGACGGAAATAGCCGGTCACCGCCTCACGGGTGTTAAAAAGCAACGAGTCAACATATTTGATATCATATTGAAGGGAAATAAATTTCCTGTCATTATAAACAGTGATTGGGGTGATTTACATGCTTATAGAGGATGAGAGTTGGAGAAAAGAAGTGAGTGAAACAAAATTTGGAACAAAAAATTCCTCTACCTTCAGTTTTATTCTCATCATATCTCTTCAAAATGTTGATTGATGTAATCCCAATGGTTATCATACTGTAGTAAATCCAATTGGCTTTCAATGGGGCATTTAGTGTGCAAAGTTTTCTGTCCTTGTTTCAGAAACAGATCGGTGGTAGCTTTTTACAAGTGTGGAGCTTGAAGCCCTTATTTAGTAAAATACGAGGCAGTGGGAGTACTCCTCACATCATTAATCATAAATAATAATGACATTGCAAAAGCAGTATAACTACTGCTACCATTTCTACTTTTGTTAATCATTATTATATGTAAATAATAATGCTAATATTTGTGGTTATGATTATTATAATAATAAGAGAAGGAGAAGAAACAGGATGACTTCCAGTAATGATAATAACAAAAACGAGAAATAATAGAGTTGTGGTGCATAACATTCTACATGTTCCTATTTTTATAACGTATTGACTTGCGCTTAACAAGATTAATATATTATCTATTTTCTTTATTTGCGCTAAGTTACATTGATGCACAGTTACCACAGCTAATCGTGTGAGGTCTAATCGGGAATACCTGAAACGCAAAACACCCCTGTAGTTTTACATTTTGATCCATATTCATAAATTGTAATTTAGTAGATGTCTAGATTCGGGAAGTTTGTTTTCAATTCTCAAATTCTATAACAAATTTATAAATGTTTCACCTTACTACGAGTTCAAATTTATTCTTTTCTTCATATATCCTATTTTTTCAACTCGTTGGACAGAACATCATCCGTAACTAGAACCTAATGTAAATAGATCTAGATCTAGACACAGGAGATACAACATATTTATTTACAAGAGTGATATACAAATCTCAAATATTAATTAGATCCTATGGCAACACAACATACTTCGATTTAAGCAATCTAAATATTCTAAAGTTTGAAGGGGTGAAAATGCAAACACTTAAGAATAAGTAGATCTAGCGTTCTGTCTTGGCTGGCACTGGCAAGAATAAGTCGTGAAATGACACACATAGGATGTCGAAAATGCTATAGAAAATATTTTCCCCCAATTTTATGATGTATATATATCTAAATAAATCTAGTCATATATGTTGATTCACATGTTTAGATAGATAACATTTAAGTGTTAACGTCAACGTGTTCGTATTCTGCTGTCATTATACAGTGGATGACACTAGTAAAAAACAGCCACGCAAATGAGTTACTACTGATCTGGGAAAACGTGCAATGCATCATGGGATAGATTCACAGTAGTAGGAGCTAAAACGCCTCATTGATGTATAACATGAGGGCATTTGCTTGATAGATCTTTCTTGTATAAATATTTTAAAATTCACAACTCTCAGATAATAATATTTTTATAACTTTTTCGAGATTCACGCCGACATTGTGGTTGGGTTAAACCATAAAACGACAAGTGTTTGTCTCATTCACCATTTGAAGTGACCCAGTCCTTCAAATCTGATTCTAGATCTAGATCTATCTGTTCTTGTAGCAGGGTGGATTTAACCCTAAACAGCTAGAGGGACATTTTAATAAACAGTATTAAAAAGGAATAACAAATCAGCGAATATGAGGTCACAAGCTTGCTTTTCTTTTCCTTTGTGTAGAGGAATTGAGCTAGTTTGGTCCTCAATGATGCAAGTTGATTGATGACTCTTAAGTTTAAAGTATTCATACTCTTTATTAAACCTTGTGAACTGACATTTAAAACAATTAAAGCATTTAGTCGATCCTGTCCAAGAGAGTTTCAGATATATATTATTATTCATTTGTCACATATTTGACAGCATTGACCATATGAACTACATTCGTATTCTTAACCATTTCCTTCAAATGTTTCACGTCCGCAAGCAACCACTTTTTGATGAAATGCAACCGCTCCAAATAATAAATGATAGAAGCGAAACAATCGTTTTTTTATCTATGATAATAGTCAGCCATTTGACACTATCAGATTTAGACCACATCGCTGATAACTCGTATCTCTTCTAAGTTTCTTCTGCCCACCAGTTAGGCCGCTGCTGACCTAGGTCATCGACCGGTCGGAAGGCAATGTGCCGCGCATTAATTCTATTTTCAACATAATTATTAGTCTCGATGTCATAAGTGTGGTCACCATGTGAACTGAACAGTCTTCCATTGTGAGCAAAAATTATGCCCAGGACATTAGTCATTATTACGCAAGAAGAGTTCAAACATGGTTTAGGAAAATTGAGATTAATTACGGACTCATGAATTTACACTTCAAAAGCTCGGAAACCTGCAACAATGACCAACTCATCTCACAACATTTGTAAACCTGATGATGAAAACTCATTGGACACGACGACAGAGAGAGAGAGAATGATTGTACATGCGATTATATATTGTTTATTTAGCTGTCGATTGAGAATAATAGTATTTTCAAAGTTGCCTCAAATTCTTAATATTATTTTCATACTGACTGCCCATTCTTAGTGTATATGTATGCATGCATGTGTGTGTATGCATGTGAGATAGAGAGATACGAAGGAGCCACAGTGGAGTGAAGTCAAGGCGTTATACCCGAAATGTCATGTGTTTGTTCTGTCTTTATTAGTGGAGTTGTCACTTATTGTCATATTTCGCCTTTGACTTCACTCCACTGTGGCTCCTTCAGATTATTCACAACTATTTAGATAGTTCACATTGCCACATCTCTCTGTTGTTTACGTTATTTATCTTTTTTAAAAATATTAGATATTTCTCGTTTGTTGTCTGACGAAGGGTTATACCCGAAATGTCACGTGTTTGTTCTTTTCTTTATTAGTGGAGTTGTCATTTATTGTCATATTTCGTCTTTGACTTCACTCCATTGTGGCTCCTTCGTATGATCGATATTATATAATTTGCCCAATACTATTTTTGTATGGAAGCCACATTTGTACCACAAAAAGATATACTAAACAAAAACCACAAATGATATGATTTCTTTCTCTTAGTTTTCCTCTGAGTTAATCATTACTGTTACTCCTAGGTAATTGTAGCTTTGAACTTGTTCTAAATTCTCCCTGCGCAATTTAAGATTTTTTGTGCTTTAGCTTCGCTAGTGACTAGCATTGTTTCGGTTTTCTTTGCATTTACTCTCCATTCCTCTTTCATTTAATTCATTGTTCATAATGTTGATATTTGACTGAAGGCCACTTTCTGATTTTCCAAACAAAGTATATCATCAGCAAATGAAAGCATTGATACATTTACTGGTTTGAGCCTCCACATACCTACATGTATTCATTTTCTTCATTTTTGAGGATGCTTTTGCGACTGAATCCATAAATGTGATAAACAAAAGAGGACTTAGGCTACAGCCCTGTCTTACCCCTATATCAACATCAAATGCTGCAGATATGTTTCCAGCTACTCACTGCACATGTTGGTTTATTGTAATAACTTTTAATGGCTTCTATTAAATTTTACTATACATTGTTCTTTTAATAAATGCCATAGTTCATCCCTCCTCACAGTGTCAAATGCCTTTTCTAAGTCAATAAAACACAGGTGCAGGTCAATATTTCTCTCAAGGAATTTTTCTATTATTTGTCTAATTTTAAATATGTGGTCTTGTGCACTTCTACTGGTCTAAATCCACTCGGATGCTCTTCAATCTGATCCTCTACTCTTTTCCTTAGTCTCATTTCCAATATCCTGACATATACTTTTCCTGAACGCTAAGTAGTGATATCCCTCTATAGTTTGAGCATTCCATAGTTGATCCTTTCTTATGTATTGGTACTATCGTTTCCTTTTCCAGTCGCCTTGCACCTGTTTGGACTTCCATGCTTGTTGGCATATTGCATGTAGTAGTTTGTTTGTCTCTCTCTTGGTTTTTAATAATTTCTGGATAAATTTGATCTGCTCTTGGGGATTTCCTAATTTCAATTTTCTTATAGGTGTTTGGATTTCTTCCATTGATATAGCTTCAGCTGTCTCCCTGGATTACTTGTTACTCTTACTAATTGATCTTTCCTCCTTGTTTCATACGACCTGGAGAGATTGTGTAATTGGTGAAAATGCTTTCTCCATGTTTCCATGATTTGGCTGCCTTCTTTCATTCATTTCTCCTTTGGCATTCTTAGTTTGTTGTATTAGGCATGCTTTGGTCTTTCTCACGCTTTCATTCCCCCCAGAACAGCTTTTGATTTCCTTGATAACTTTCTTGAAGTCTTTGTCCAAACTCTTCTCATTGTTCCTGTTTTGCTTTCCTAACTACCTCTTTTGGCGTAAGTTCTTTTATTCACGTAATATATCCTATCCTCTGGTCTCTTTGTTTGCAAGTTTTTCTTCCAGGCATCCTCCTTTTCTTTGATCTTAGTGTTGACATTTTCATTCCACCATGTTGTTCTTTTCCTATCTCCTTTAATTTGTTTCCTACCACAGACCTCTTCCGTACAACTGAGGAGTGTTTCTTTATACATCTGCCACTTTTCTTCTATTGTGCTATCATTCAGATCCATCTGTCTTTCACTGATAAATCTTTTTATTCTAGATTGGTATACCTGTTTTACTACTGGTTTATTTAGTTCCTCTATTTTGAGTTTAGTAGCTTTCTTTTCTTTCCTTTTCTGTTTGTTTTCTTCAGTCACAATCTCATTTTGGCAATCACTAAGTAATGATCACTAAATATTTCTGCTCCTCTGTTTACTCTTGCATCCAATGTACTGTAAAAAAGGGAGCTGCTAACTATTATGTAGTTTATGATTGATTTTTCACACCTGTCTTCATTTACTCTTGTATATTTGTGGATATCTTTATGAGGAAAAAAGTGTTTGCTATTTTCATGTTATTCTTTAGGCAAAAATCTACTAGTCTCTCTCCATTTGGAGAAGTTGTTGTCTCTCCTTCTTTACTCCTCCTGCGTTTCTACATTGTTGCCAACTCTAGCGTTTAAATCTCCTAAAACTATTAGTTCCTGTTTGGGTTTAAGATTCTCTGCAGCTATTTGTAAATCGTTTCAAGATATCTTTTTCTTCTTTAGTTGCGTCTTCGTTTGGTCCATAAGCTATTAATAATTTAATTTCTTGTCCTTTTGGTTTAATATTTACCTCTAATAGCCGTGGGCTTATAAATTTCCAACTTTCTAATAGCTTTTCATGCCTTTTATGCACTAGGAGGCTTACTCCTGCTCTAGCTCTATCTTGACATCTACTCCTTAGAAGATTAAAATATGATTTGGTCCTACATTTTCTATTCCTTGTCCTTTTTTCTTTGTTTCTATAATGGCCAAAATATCTACTTTGAAATTTTCCATTTCTTCAACTAATTCTAACTCTTCCACTTATTGCCCCAACGTTCCATGTTCCAAAATCACAGTCCGTATTGCTTCCAAGTTCGTCTTCAAAGATCAAGCCAGTTGTATTATATTTATTTCTCTGAATCTGTTTGGTTTTGGATAAGCAGGGATTAGCCCACTGTATCCTAGGTAAATGGTGGGCTGCCACCTTGAGCCCCCTACCAGGCCTTGTTATTTTTTATCAGGGTTAACTCCCTTAGACTTTAGTCATTCAAGACCAGCCTGCAAGGCAGCAGGAGACTCCGTGGAGGGCGGGATCATGTTGAATTTCTGCCCCACACTGGATGAACTCCTTTGGTGATCGACAACCCCTCCGTCTCCTGACCCCCAAAATTGTTGCCCCTGGCCTACTTTCGCCTAAATGCCTGTTTTCTCTGTTTCCCAAGCACCGGGCATTTAGGCGGTCACTACCGTAGTAGGATTTGGTCTATATCTATTTATTATAGTCATAAAACCTGATGGGGTAGAGGGGATGTCTGGATCAACACTAGGGCTAGATTGGTGGATTCATCACTACTTGTTGACTGATTTAGATTATCATCTCCTGACATAAGTCACTGACATCACTATTAACCCCCCTGACATCAAGTTATTTTATCCATAAGACAAGGGCACTAGCCTGTGTTACAGCAAACAGATGAGGTTGCTTTGACTTGCTCTCAGTCATCTCTTTGAATTTTCGTGAAATTCCAATGTTGACAGTTGGAAACATTTTGGCAAAAATGAAAATAGATAGTGTGTCCTGCGTGCCTTTCTCTCATGTTGCCATACACCCACATGTCATGAAACACACACTCGCTTAGGTGAAGGCCTACGGCGTCTCATCTTGATACTGAATACATTCTGACTCAGGCGCTCTATCTATAAGATATCTTCACACACCCTTTTTATTTGCCTTGTTCTGAATATTTTTTTCCGACTTCTATGTTTCTTTGTTGTTGCATGATTTTCATTGTTCCAGGAATTATATCAAACAAATGCTTGTGTTTTTTGAACAAAATGTACAGAGAACTGCAGTTTATTGTGTTAAAATGTTACGCCATTGGTTGCATTAGGGTTTCGCTTTTAAAATATCATACTGCATATCTAGAGCCTGTGGTAGAGCATTAGATTATCACCCAGCATGCCAGGGTTCGATTCCCAGGCTCGGCTCTCCTGTTGGCCAAGCAGTGAAATGGGTAGCTAGGTTTATTCAGACTCAGCAACGGTAAATGCTACTGAAAACAATGGGAAACGACCTGATCACCCTCACTCAACGCTGAGTAGGGACTTACTTTTTTTACTAGATGTATGACAAAGTGGTATCCGCTTCGGGAGACAGAAACAGCGGGTTTTAAGGTGGACTCCGATTCATACAGTTTGTATTGATATTCCCTTGACCGCACCGGCCGGTAGCCATTATTGGGTATGATGACAAAGGTTAAAATTAGTTCGTTTTGTACCGGTGTGACCCGAGAAACTAAGTTTAGAGGTTGCTTTTCACTTTCGTTCTTGATATCGATTCTACTACGAGTCTTTCTTTAGGCCTTTTTGCTTATGTTTTTAGCCATGCACGGATTATCCTTTATCTTGCTATTTCAGTCACCCGCGCTAATACGGGACTTGCAGGATTTGGGGAAATTGTGTCAGACTGTTGCATGATTTTTGAGCTTGGACCACTCACACCCATGTCCAGGTGACAAGGCATGGTCACAGGTGACCAGGAAAGGTGGACAAAACGGGTAGTTAGCCTTTCTCGTGTCTGTCATTCGGTGTCTGGCACAACCGTGTGACGTGCATGTTTATAGCACATAGTGTCTGGACCAATGCAAAAGACTTCCCACCCACCTTTCTAGGATTCACTTGCAACATAGCACATGTTGTTGCCAATTACTAGCATTAAATTGAATGTGGATTTTATTTTCATGATTCTCAGCTCGTGATCTGATCGCGTTGCCTAAGGCGGATCGGGCTGTACTAGCGGGGTCCTAAGGAGTAGTTCGTGAAGGAAAATTCTGTTGCGCAGAAATAGCGAGTTCTCAGGCGGTGGGTTCTTAGGCTGATACCATTGTAACACAGAGAGTCAGGTCAATTTCATTTTTTTTGTCCCATAGACATTGTTGAGGACATGATAGACTGGCAGTACAAAACCATAGTCGATATATTTGTCCGTTACGATTGCTTTATTTTCAGCATATCTGACTTTTTGAAAGATAATTAAGTAAAAAATTTGTTTCTTTGCCAGAAATTTTCATCTGCTGTAAAATAATCATGCAGCGAAATGACAGTGCATCGGTTATTTCATCACTTCAAATGGACTACGGAGATTCTGATGAGGATGAAAATGATTCCCGTAACAACTCCACATTAGAAGCCCAGGAAGATCCACTCATAAAGACAGAGGTGAAAGAAGAGCCTCCCAATGAAGAAAAAGCAGAGGAAATAAAATCTTTTGTTCAGGAGCCTCCACCAGAGCAAGAAGAAAACGTTAACACAGAGCAGGTAAAGGAGGAGCCAGAAGTAAGCCCTGTTGATTTCATCTCAGATGATGACGATGATAACCATTCAAATGGAAAACATCATCATCGCCATCATCATCATTCCCATCATCACCATCACAGTCATGACACAGATTCTTCCAAGGATGACGGTGTCCCAGGCAAAGGGGTGCTGTTAGAGAGGCTTTAGCACAGGACTCGCCTGCCAGTCAGGATTCATCAAAGCCGGAAAAGAAAGGTAATCCCATTGCTTAGGAGTTTGAACAGTTCTTTTGTTTTTTTTAACTGCCCACAAATGAAGTACCAAAATAACATATATATATATATATATATATATAATTAATGACTGCATATATCGTCGGTGAAACTGAAACTAATTTAACGCATTAGTCCATGAAATATGGGACATGAGATATGTCCTTAAAAGGATCAAATGTGTGCTTCTTTTGTGTGTGTATAAATGTTGCAGGCTTTTTGAGCCAATAGAAAAGCTCATTTTACGCACATGATCAAAGCAAAGATTTCCATTTTTTTCCCAAAAAGCATAGCATATATGGTTCTATTATGTATGACATTTTTTACGTCTCTTGAAACTTTACATCATGCAGACTTAGGCGTTTAGACAGTTTCACCAACGATATACATATACATTAACTCATTTTGTAACTCCTAGTGTAGAGCTGCAAAGCCACACTTTCGTATTTTAAATAAAACATAAATTACTGTTAGGCTTTCAGTCGTTTCATATTCTATTAGCCTAGATCAGTAGTTATTACAAGAATACTTGTAACTTGCAGCCCAGATCAAAAGAATAAAAATCAGATAAGATATGACAAATTTATTCCTTCAAAAATATTTATGCTTACTCTAAAAACTGCTTGTCATTATTTCATTTTGATTATTACATTTGGGATTTAAACCTTCTCATTTGAAACTGAATATTAAAAAGTAAAACGTCTTTCAAGGTCAACATAGAGTGCAAGTTAAATCTTCATTTTGAAGTGAATTTCAAGATTGCAATTTGTCTGTCTTTTTTTTTGTTTTAAGAAATTGGTAAATAGATGACTTTGACAAATGACTTTGCAGTTTACTATAGAAAACAATGCTGATAAATCATCTACAAGGCCAACTGGGAAAAGTTAGAATTGAATATGAGCATACATACATGCTATATAAAATGCAGATTTTGAATCATGAAATTGATCCGAAAAAGTGAAATTGCTCAAAATAAGTGTGTGTATAATGGGTTGTGTGATCTTGCTGGTGGCAACAGCCCCCACTCACAGGATGGTTACATTTTGATTCAAAGAGCAATTTTTAGGATTTTAAAGCTTTCCGCTATCGAGATCATGACATTTTACATCTTCAGCTGTTTTCTTGATTTCCCTGGTGAAAGCAAACCATTCTCTTCTATCCATTGTAATTTGTCTATGTATTTTTTAGATGGTTGTGTGATGTCAGTTTAATTGTACTGCTTTTTGTTCTATGTAGATCGTTATTCAGGATGACTAGGAGTGTAATCGTAGGTAACCTCTTTTCATATTTTTTACTTGAGTGAAAGCAAAGAAAGATTGTCGCTCTTTTGCATATGAATTGACAAACCTATTGTTCATTTTTGTGTCTTTTTACCAATTTGTTTTCTCCCTGACTCTTTCAGCCAGACGCCTCGTATCATATGGTCCTGATGAGGATTTGGAAGATGAGGACTCATCTGATGATGAGCATGTTGTCATACAGGAAGTGAGTTTGTTTTCTCTTCATAAACTTAATTTATTATTTCATTTATGTATGGTTCTTCAATTTTCTTACAAATGTTGGATTTACATCAGTTTGTTTGTAGTCTTAATCATCTGTCTGAATGTACATGTGTCACTTGCTCCCTTTCATTGATGATTTGTGTTTATAGTGTAGTTGGGGGAACAGCAGGTAGTTTTTAAATTATAAATTATGATACATTTTTGTCTTCAATAGGCCTGTCAAATGTCTGTTCATTTGTCTAAGGTTATGAGTTCCTCATCTTATTTCACATTTGACTTGTTTCTTAACTGTTTGTAAACATTTGTCTCTATTACTGTCTCCATATCATTATCTGTCTGTGCATCTTATCATTGATTCATCTATCTGCCTATCAGAATGTCCAGCAAGGTGGGAAATGTATATCTATCGTAGGAGGGAATATAGACAATGGGGTTGTGATTACAAATACTTAAAAATATTAGGAAATTGTAATAAAAGAAAACAAAACATGTGGATCGACATGAGTGATTGCTTACATTTCGTTTCAGTGAGGTGTACTACTACTAGCTCTAAAGCTGCTCAATAATGATTTGAATCTATTTCTTTTTTACTTATTTGCGCTGGGCTTGTGATTTTTGCAAACAAATTTTTTTTCTTTCTGTTCCTGATGTCAGGAGGCTATTTCATTTCCTGGGCAGAATTTTTCCTGTGTTGTACTATTTTGTGCTATAATTTAGTTGTGCTGTAATCTCAAAAAAGTGTAAAAATTTCAAAAAATCTATACTGAGCTTTTTTTCATGGTATCATTGCAAAAGGAATGAACTGCTCCATCCCATAATTCAATAAACTACATTTGTTCCATTTTGGGCAAAAATGTCTTTCTTGGGACCCGCTCCTCTACCTAAAGATAAGATATAAAAATAAATGTTTTGTTTTTATTGAATATTATAAGTGTCAACATATGCTATCATCTGAAGTAAGGGACAGAAGGATAGCACGTTTAATTTTTCTAATCTGTTATGTTTTTTGTATCTCCTAGAGACATGTTGACAGTCCAGCTCTGAATGCATCTGATGCTTGTAAGTTGTCTTTCATTATTTAGATTTCTGTATAACAATATGCAAAGTAATCTTAGCAAAAAAATATATGAAAAAGGCTATGCTAATATCTGCCGTGGGTCTGGGTTTATATCAAATGTGCAAAGACAGATTAAGTAATGGGTAAATAGATTTGTTCATCAAAACCGTCTATGATAATAAGAAGCAAAGATGTCTTAACTCCACTGCTAAAGGACAACACAAGCTTTGTTATCTTTGGTGAGTGGACCTAACCCACCTTGCTTCTATTTAATATTCTCCCATTACAACGCTGTGGTATTTTATTGCACTGTGGTTTACGCCTTAAAGTAAAGGCTGGTATGCCTCAGTGGCCGCTTTTTGTATGTGTAACAAATTTTCCCTTTTTATTTTCATGTATAAGAGGTTGCATTGAACCACTTAAATCTGTCAAACAGGCTTGGTTCTTATTTTTTATTGGAGCCAAATGGTCAGCTCAACTTAACTCAATGACAAAAACAAAAATACAATGTCATATCAGCAATGTGTATGGAATGTATAGATTGCATTGTAGGCCTAGAATCTGTGATAGGCTCTACTGAGCAAGCATCAGCTTCTTTGATGTTGACCCCAGACACCCACCAGATCATGGGGGTGATTAACACCAAAGGTTCTTATTGGCAAGGGGTGATTAACACCAAAGGTTCACATTGGCAAGGGGTGATTAACACCAAAGGTTCACATTGGCAAGGGGTGATTAACACCAAAGGTTCACATTGGCAAGGGGTGATTAACACCAAAGGTTCACATTGGCAAGGGGTGATTAACACCAAAGGTTCACATTGGCAAGGGGTACTAGCAGACTGGTTGCCATGACAGGACCAATCTTGACCTGATCAAAGGCAAACAAATAACTCATTTCAACTAAAAGAAGAAGCTTGTTTTCACTGATAAAAAACTGATAACGGTTTGGATTGAAATTGAATTGGGCCTCATTGTTTAATGCAATGGCTATTTAGTTTTGGCATCACTAGGAAGAGAGATGAGGAATTGAATTTGAAAGAATGCACACAATTTCATCGTCTCCCTTTCTCATATATTATATCCTTCTCCTTCCTGTTTTGAATCTCTAGGCCTAAATGTCTGACTGCTTAATGATTATCTTGATTCAATTCAATTAAAAAAAATTCTTTATTGTCGGTAACATTATACTTTATCATAACGAATAGAAACATGCAGATACCACAAAGGGACATAACTTAATAAATCCTTATGGGCTTTTCACCCCCATAGAAACCGTTTGGCTAAGAGGCTCCTTTTTGTTGTCCCTTGTGGGCCAGCCTCTTAGATTGAAACTACTGTGTAAGTCGAAACCAGCAATTTTGAGATATGCATAACTGACATGGTCTTTTTTCAGTCCCAATCTCCATGCACCCTGTATTTAAAAAACATATAAACATTAATGTACAGAACTAAGTTCAACGGGTGGAGTAGCAGTCTTCCTTTACTTGAATAGGCTCAGCCAATTTGAACGTATCAGAAAGTTCTAGGTTCCAAGTACATCATCATTCAACTTGCTCAACAACAATTAAGAAGAGAAAAAACAAACAGTTTGTTACATTTTCAAATTTGATGTCTTTCAGCCATATTGTCTCGTAGTGTACAGAACATGGCCAATGATGACATTCAGATTCCCCCTGAGCCTCCAGGAAAATGCCCGTTTGCCTTACAGGTAGGTTGCCCGAGCTGCATAGAACATGCTTTTTTAAAATTTACGGCTTTGATGGATTGGTTTTTACGTATTTGAAGAAAAGAAAATGCCAAGTTGCCCGATGAAACGAAAATAACCCAAAAAGAAAGAAGAAAAAATATCTGGAAAATAGAATAATTTGGATTCATTTATGAGTAGACAATATATCATATTTTAGTGTAAAAGGGTTGTTGGCATAAAAACCTAAGAACACTTTAAAAATATATAATAGGGTTATTCTGTAGATATCAAATGTGTTTGAGACGAATTATTACGTTTAATGTTTATTTCTTTTGTATCTTTAGAAAAATATTGAAGTCTCATATGAAAAAATGAGAAGGACGGTTTTTGATTTGAATCGTGGATACAGACCAAAAAATGTTCAGAAATCCCAGGTATGTTTACAAAAACGTCATGAAGTCAATGTGCTATATATGCTTCGGTGTATAATTCGTTCTTTGTAACCTGACTGACATATTGTCATCAATCTTTTTTTGTTGTTGTAACCTTTTCTTTACTTTATTGGTATTTGGTTTGGCTTGAGGGAGGGCAAGTTCTTTTTTTCAAGTTATCTGGCAACAAATTTCATGTTTTCCTGACAGCGTATTATTGCCTAATAATGCTTCTAGTTATATTACTACTCTCCTAGTGATCTTTTGAATTACTGTGCATGAAAGAAAGTATTGCTTCATATGTATTTTACATGTTCTATTGGGCTTTAGCAACGAGCAGTATTTGGTTATGTTTCCTTACTCATGGAAAGTTTAGTGAAAGGAAAAACAAGCTCCATACTCAGTCTTTGAGTGTAGTGTAAGTAATTAGTCTGAGGCAATATAGGGCATGATTTGATTTGATAGTTTGTTATTGCATTTCATCCCCCTGAAGGAACCCCCCACTCACCCGCACACACACACACACACACACACACACACACACACACACATTTAAGATACATACACTCGTAAAGAGATGTACATCAAGATATACAAAGGCTGAGGGAAAGTAGAGAGCTGAGGGGAAAGTTTATTTTTGTTGGTTACAATGTCTTAAAGGTTTAAGAATAATTGGATGTTGATAAGAGACTTATGCAACACTTACAGCTGTTTGGGGAAGTACTTAAATACTTGTTTATGTTTAAGGGTTTTACTTGTTGACGCATTTGAGCAAGCAGTCTGAATTATAAACAGTTTTTAAAAGCTAAATAAAAGTAATCAGAAACTAAAAAACTGTCAAAAACCATGTTATAATAACAATATTTTATTTTGTTCCCTTTTTTTGACAGCATTTATGAAAAGTTGATTGACTTCTGTCACATTGACGAGAAGGGGACTAATTTTCCTGTTGTAAGTATGTCTGATAATTTAAAAAGATATTTATTTGAAAGATACTAGTGTGAATGCTTCCTGTTGTTGGTCTATTTGTTTAATATCATTGGTGGTTTGCCTTTTCCGAACTGAAAGTAACTTTCCTGCTTTGTTTTTAGCATGTTTCCTTTTATATCACAAGTGAACCGACATCTTTTGACCCACGTTGACCCAAAGTCTTAACTGACTTTATCCAAGATTTTTTTCTTAACCTGGACAAAGTTAGTTTCTCTGTTATTTTGGAAGAGAAGGGGTTTTTAAACTTCGATCTGCACTAAGCCATTTGATAGAATAGTTTCAAATTCAAGCTTGTAGAAAAAGAAAATGGATTTACTATTTAATATTTCCTCGCAGTGTTTGTTTGCATTTTTCATGTTTTTTTTTAGGTATTTAATTGGAAATTTCTTCATAAAAATAATAATATTTATTTAATTGTATTTTTGTTATTGTCTTTTTCTTGTCACCAGGAAATTTATGATCCACACATATGGGGGAAAGAATCTTTCTACGATGAATTAGGTGGGTAATGCTTCATTTATGTTCAAAAATGGCTAATTCACTATAAATCTAGTTGACACCTATATATTTTAAGCCTATTTTTATTTTATTATTTGAAAGGTAAGTGTATTACTAAATTATGTTTGCTCATCTTGAAACACAACTGAAATTGGGCCTATAGTCGGAATATAGAATTGAGCAACTTGTGACTCTTTATGTTAAATATATTATTATCATGTTATTTTTATCTTTTCTCTTCCCTTTATCAGATAAAGGACAAAGAAAAGACATGGAGCGAAGGGAGAAAGAGAAAAGGACAGAACCAAGGTATGATCATATGAATGATTTATTTTATCCCTCATGTGTTATCAGAATAAGTTGATACAATATTCAGTATAATGGGGCTTTCTTGAATTTATAGGGCTGATGCGATGAAAAATAATATGCCTTTGTAAGGAGTACGAAAGACCATATATACCCAAGACGGTTCACCAGCAAGTTCACCCCATATAGGATCAAGAGAGTTTGCAGTGCCTCTCTACCCGCTTCACTGCTGTGCAGGTAAACACAACGAAAGGGTGTGTTCTGACTATAGCACAACAGGGGATTCTTATCTTGTGTAAATGAAAATAGCTACTTAAGTTCAATGCGAAGATGGCACTGGTAAAATGGAAGCGCAATTTATCTATTTTATGTTCCATGTCAAATTGATTGTCACTCGTCACCAATACAGTAAGCAATGATATATATACCTCACAGAAAAATCATGTCATGTATTAAAATTTGTGTATGACAACGTTTGTCAAAAGGATTGTAAATCAGTCATTATCAGGAAAAAGTATAATCTCTTGAAGATTAATACGCAAGGCAACCAATAATTGAATTACAAACTAGATACACAAGGAAAGCATAATATAAGACAAGACAATCGGGAAAACAAAAAATCATAAAATAGCTAGACAAAAATAGACCAACGACTCAACATTTATACTATTCGGGCTGGTTTCAAACACGGTGATGAAAGAAATTAATTCGAATTTACAGTTTTATAAGTTCTTTAACTGCGTTCTTCTGAAGTCTTTGTATCATGACGTGATTTCTAAGTGTAAGTTTGTGGCCAATTCTTGTCTTAAGATATAAAGTGATGAAAAGGAATAACGCTGCAGTAGGCCAATAACTAATGAAGAGGAATATGAAATAATAATGAAAGGCCTAAAAGATAGAAACGAGACAGAACAGAGATACTTTTTGGGTGGCCCACTCTTCATCAGCAACAAGGAGGCAATGAAAGAATAACTAAACAATGCTGAGTGGAACTAATGACACCGAGAGGTGGCCAATGATGCAACGAGCTGTCATACACTTTTCATCAACAGAGCAAGCCTCATAACAACAATAATAAAAGATAAAAAACAGGAACAAAACAAAATACAACTAGTCATAGGAGAGACGGAGAGAGGATGGGGAGAAGAACGAGGAAGGAGAGAAAGAAAAATGCTGACAAAAAGGAGACTTAAAGAAAATGAGAGAAGACGGAACAAGAAATATAGAGAGATGGACAGAAAGGAGAGAGAAAATATGAAAGAGAGAGTTAGATGGACAGACAGATCAACATACAGAGATGTGAGGTGGAATACAGAAAGGAGGGGGTGGGCATACTAATATTGCAATTGACTAAGTGGTACTGCAGTTTACTGCATCTCTTCCCCCTGCTGACAACAAAGAAAGTGTGAGGACAGAGAAAGGTGTTGATTTTTTTGACCAGGTTGTAAAGGCTGCAATACAGGTAATTGTTTGAGATGTAGAGGAGTGGGCCAGACAAGAAAAGCTGTAACAGTAGGAAGATTTATCGAGGACAAGTAACAAAACAATATTCGAAAAGAAAATCTTTTTACAACAACCGTTGCATGCACGAATGACGGGGAAAACAAAAAACTAAAAGTGATTGATACTGATTGTAACTGAGTGTGTGAGAGTTTATGAGCACAGTTATTTTTGGATCTAGCCTCAGTGATTACGAAACTAGGCGGATTGAAGTGTCTGGTATACAGTCGGTGGGAGCACCATGTTGAAGAGATTTGTGAGGGAAGCAACCTAAAATGAAAAGAACCTTATTTGTCGTCTCCTTGAATAGCTAGCTCTTTTTCATGACATGGGTTAGGTTCTCTTTGTTCATTGTTGATAATCGACTGAAGGAGGCCTGCTAAGTTTCAATAGGCATAAAGGAAATTTTCTTTTCTCCTTTCTTCAAATTGCAGATTGAATTCATGGTCGGCACCAAGAAATCCTGCTCAGCAAATGATGGAGCTCCAGGTAAATAAATTTCTGTGAGCTTTTTTTTTCTTTAATTTTGATTTTTTGTTTGTTTCTTGTGTGCATTTAATCTGTAGTTAAGATTGAAAAAAAAATAAATTAACGGGCAGAAAGTGCATGCGGGTAGAGACGTGGTGCATTGTAATACTTTGGCCCACAGGATGAATGGCTGGCACGCTAATCTCTATATGGGCATTTGAAATATTTTATAGGTAAAAACCATCTCTGATCTTAGATGGGTTGAGTCTAGCATCCTTTCTCATCAGAGATCCTGTGGTGGCAGGTTAGAAATGACCGGGCTGCTCTGGCTGTGTATTTGAAATATCCTTACTTATAAATCTGAACCTCAGTATGGCTGTCTGTGGTGAAGACAGATAAACTAAGAAATGTCAAAATGAAATCATCAGATCAAATTCAGTTTTTTAATGTTGAAAGTTGACTGTCATTATCTATTGAAATACAGTCGAAGTCACTTAATTGGAACAGCACCGTTCCATGGAAATTGTTCCAATTAAAACAGTGTTCCAATTAAGGTGGTATTGGAGTAGAGAATGATTGTCAAGTATATTATACATGTATATTATTACGATAATTGGTAACGGTATGGTTATTTCTTCTATATGCACTGTTTTACATATGTTATCATTGGCAATAGTTGTATCCTAAGTGCTCTTTTGTTTATCACATTTATGGATTCAGTTGCAAAGGCATCCCCAAAAAGGAAGAAAATGAATTAAGGTATGTGGAAGCTCAAACCACTAAATGTATCAATGCTTTCATTTGCTAATGATTTAGTTCTGTTTGGAAAATCAGAAAGTGACCTTCAGTCAAATATCAACATTATGAACAATGAACTAAATTATAAGAGGAATGAGAGTAAATGCAAAGAAAACCAAAACAATGCTAGTAACTAGGGAAATTAAAACACAAAATCTTAAATTAGGCAGGGAGAATTTAGAACAAGTTCAAAGCTACAATTACCTAGGAGTAAGGATTAGCTCAGAGGGAAAACTAAGAGAAGAATTCAGCCAGAGAATCAAAAAGGCAAGTGCAATAAAAAAAATAAGTGAAATTGATAGGAACAAACGGGAAAATTTTCACTCTAGGACAAAAATCAATATGTGATAGCCCACTTTCACATTTTCATTGTCAATGTTTAACAAATAGCAAGCTATGTAACAACATTGTTTTCTTTTGGTCCGAATATTTTTCAGATAATTTGATTAGCTTTACATCCTTTGATCTTGCCATTATGACCGTTCTTCTCCATTCCTTTTATTTTCTCCCAAACTTAATGATCTTCATTCTCTGTGGTCGTCAGAGGAAAAAAAAGAGAAAACCAAGTGGGATGCCCAGCCTGGTAACATCCAAGTCCAGTTTTCCAAGCTTCCGTCTGCAAGTCAAAACCCTGGTGTTGCCAACTTGACAGCAATTGCCACAGGAACTAAAGCTACTGTCATCCCAGCCATTGGATCTTTGTCCAAGAAATCATCTGCTGGAAAGTGAATCTGTATCTTATGTAAACTGCATGTATATAATAAGCATGTCTGCATTTCAACAGGACTATATGGTTCTGATTGTAAGGAAGAGAATGATTGATAATAAAAGGAAATCTGGTGCATGATAAAGGATATTTGTTTAATGAGAGAAAAATAGACTGTATGTTCTGAAACACACTACATACCAAATTCAAGTGCTGTGCGTGCCTAGAGACGGTAAATTAGTGCCTGTGTGTATGTGTAATGTAGGGGATGGACCCATCAATCAGGCGATCAATACAATTTTTCACCTAGCCCTACCACAACAGTACCACCCATCCCAATCTCTCTTTCTCTCCGGCTTTTTTTTATATACATGTGTATATAGCATCTCATTTAGTCTGTTTTCTTGGCTTTGAGTCTGTAAGTTTGTAATTAACTTGAAAAGTATACATTTGTGGGGTGATTGTGATGTTTGTTTAAAGAGATTTTAAGTTAAAGACAGGTTTATGAGAGAAGACTTTTTCAAATACCAGGACAAATAATTTCAAATACAATTTTCTCACAATGTTACTTCTCAACAAAGATTTATTAACTTTTTTTAAATTTATTGACCGATTGCCCCCAAATTTGGTATATGACATCAATATAGAATTACAGATTGAATTGCCAATAAATGGAATGGACCAAATAGTGTATGTGCCAAGTTACTACCAAATCTGTTAAAAACGGAAAAGCCGTTATGAATTCAAGTTGATCATATTTTTGTAATGAAAATCCAAGATGGTGGCATATCCGTGGCGACTATATAGTAACCACACTGTCCCCCAATTTTTCGACTAATTTAGACATCCTGAGAGTGCAATGGTAGGTATTAAAAATAATTTCAGGATCCCCCCCCCCCCCAAATTCAATGTTACATTATCAATGCTTTCCGGCATATCATAGGGTGTTGATGCAAATAATAATTAGTTTGCTCAGTAAGAGTCTGTTTTATTTTTTATTTTATAAGATTGGCAGCTAAGTGTTAAGACTACCCACGTAAATTTTTTCTCTGCAAAGACATCTCACCGTGGAGAAATGTCCCTTCATCCACGGAGTAGACGTCAATTTATGATTTGAAAATTAGCTGAATGGCAGTTTAATGAATCTTGTACAAATAAAATGTATATAACTAGTACTTACTATCTGTTCTTGTTTCTTTGTTTTGGGTTGATGGTGTGAAAATTTGACATTACAATTCATTCTTTTTGTGTTTAAAAAAAAATACAGAACATTGCCTATTGAGTGAACGTATTTATTATCTGTTGATTTAATCTGTTACAATTAACTAAGTTTTTGATTTGATTTTACCCACATCCACAATTAGGTCGATCTCGGGATTTGGTAAGATTTTTAAATTTTGCCCGGACTGCCCTTTGGGCATCTGAAGTGATTTTTTTGCTTTTGAGTTTAGGTTTTTGCTTTTTTAGGTTTTTGCTTTAGTATGTACATGAGTAACTGTCGAAATACAGTCATCCTATATCATTGAAAAGTTTGTAGCGTCCTTGGTTGCCATAGAAATGGCCGCCATCTTGAGTTTTGACTCAATTTTCAAAATTTACCTCCTCCCTTAGTTATGAATAAAGTCACTCAAAACCCTGCAGATCATCTTTTTCATTCAATATCTAAAGAGTGACGTCGGGTTTTTTCGATATTTTGCCTAGTTTTTAAAAAATGAATTTTTGAAATTATTATATATCGTGGATGTACGTTTTTATTACAAAAAAAAAAAATATTCTCAAAAATTTTACAATATATAAAAAAAACCCAACGTCATTCTATTAATATTGACAAGAGGAACCTGTGTGCCAAATATAATACAAATCGTATGGTAAATGGCGGAGGAGATAGGGTTTTAGTGTGGAAAAACTACATTTCGATAAAAATGCAAGTATAAAAATCAATAGAAAATAATACAAAACAAACGTTTCAGACGGGTTTTCCTTGTAGCAGCCCCTTACTATTTCGACAGTCTCTGGCATTGTTACTTATTTAAATAGGTTTATAAATCTAGATTTAGATATGCACTTTTGTGAAAACAGATGTTAAAATGACCAGTTTTGTGCGTGTTTACATACCCACTGACGTAACGCATCTTATATCACACAGTGATGGGAGACAGATAGGTCGGTGTCAGCAAAACGAGGTCAAGTCGTGTGTTGTCACATTTGTCGATTAACCGCCAATATACGGGTTTTACTGCCATTTTCTCAGTCAGTGTTAGGGGTAATTTACATCAAAATTTTGATTGTTTTTACCTACCCTCGCCTACAAAATATTTTGTAAAAAAATAATTATAGGTCATTTGGACATTTTTTGCCATGATCTTGTAGATAAATGATTGTTCTACCCGATTATGCAAAGAACAGAAAATTAACCTTTGGGTCCAAAACTCGCCAGTTCAGGTGTCTCCCCCCCCCCCCCCCCCTAAACAGCCATGGGATCTTTAGCATGTGCAGAGTGTTTTGATCAGCTCACAGGACCTCCCTTTTATTGTCCGTCTCCAATAGGACTGGATGTCAATCTACCTATCTGGATCAGGGTATTGCTTTGCTCAAGAACAACTAAAACAAACCATTTCAGTCTCCGGGGCTAGAACCCACGACCTTTTGATTGAGGGGCCGACACCTTGCCTCTGAACTATCGAGCACTCCTACAAGTACCTAGGAGTAATGATTAACTCAGAGGGTAAACTAAGAGAAGAAATCAACCACAGAATCCAAAAGGCAATGACAATAATTAATAACCATCTAGGAAAGATATTTATAGGTAAACAAAGAATTGTCAGCAAAAACCAAAATGTCAGTACATCACACAGTTTATTGTACTACTGTCCTCTATGGCAGTGGAACCCATAGGGAATACAGTAGAGTACAAGCAGCTGAAATGGAATATCTAAGAAGAGTAGAAGTAGAAGGAAAGCTACGAAAAGAGACAAAATCAGAAACACAACAATATGACTAATAAAGTAATAAGAGATCAAACCAAAACAGATGGCATCAAAACTAAGATAGAAATAAATCGACTCAAATAGTTTGGACATGTAAACAGAATGAATGATTAATAGAATAACGAAACCAGTATACAAGGCTAAAACCCAAGGTAAAAGATCAACAGGCAGACCTTGAAGAAAGTGGGATGAAGATATAAAAGAAGTACTAAACACTAAAACAAAGAAATTTATTCTTCACGGAAGGAAACAAAATGTTAGGACAGGGTAGCCTGGAGGAAGATCATTTCGGGCTTCTACTTCTACTTCTACATCCATACGCTGGTAGATAGAATGGGAAGTGATGAAGAAAGAAAATCAAAATTTTTTTTTTAAAGATAAAACTAAAAGACAAAGATGGATTTGTAGTCTGCATCCCCGCACAAGTGCAGGCTCGTCAACTAACTGTGCATCATTTATCCCCCAACAGGCATTTCATTCAAAGTCCTTCTCAACTCCCAGGGCAGCATTCATACAGTACACAAACCTGTTGTTAGGCTTTTCGTACTGACACTGACAAGATCTTTCTCTCCCTATAGCTGGGTACTTATTTACACTTGAGTCAAGTGAGGAAAATAGAGTGAAGTACCTTTCTAAGAGTACATGTACAAAACCACGTGTGCCAGCCGTGGGCTTGAACCAGTGTCGTGTTGTGATTACAAGCTCACATTACACATTACTCACAACACTGGTTCAGCTACGAGTACAAGGTCTTTAGCCACGTGGCTCTTTATTTACATTTAAATTACATATTTTCTTTTGTTATTGAGGTGTGTTTAAAAACAAATATTTTTCGTGTGTTTCTTGTGGGTTTTTCTGTTTTTCTCCGCTTTTCATTTGTCACCGAACAAGGATCTACCGGTGGTTGGCAGGTCCAGCAAGTAAACTCTACTTCTTTCATTTCATTCTTTTACTTGTCTTGTCATATTGCTGTTGTGTCTTTCTCTGTTTATCCTGAGATCACTTCAGGTATGGTGGTAGTGGTAAGTGAATTCCATTGAATGAAGTGGAAACAAAAACTGAATGGCAACATGGATAATTCAGGATCACCAATGGGCTCTTTTTGTTCATTGACAAGAATACAGGCTTGCTGTTTGGTCTTGATGGATGGACTATCCTTTTCAATTTCATCTCCAGGTTGGCAATCTTGAACATTAGACAATGTTGTGTATTACAGTATTACTAGTACATGCATTGGTTTGATTGACTATATAAGGCTGGTGGTATTTCAAACACATGCTCAAGATCACGGACTTAGCTGCATGGGGGTAAACAAGTAAGAAAATACCATGTTTTTCCCCGGTACATTCGGGCTTTCCTCAGGAATGGAGGATGAGTGTTCACACGTGCTACTAGTACTAACAAAGATGTATAGTGTAAAGACAAACAGTAGTACTAGTACTAAAGACAAAGATCTATAGTGATAAAGACAAACAGTAGTAAGGCAAGGCCTGTTGAAAGTGATGCGTCAAACAGTTGAAAGTGATGATGCGTAAAGACAAACAGTAGTAAGGCAAGGGGTCTGTTGAAAGTAATGAAAGTGATGCACACGAACATGTCAACATATTAATTTAAACTCCATAGGAACAATGAGAAGACAGATACAAAGGAATTGACCGGAAAAGAATCTTTGTGCATCCGGAGCGCAGTACTAGTACATGTGGTATTACTATTAGTAAACTTGGTTGGTACATTGTAGTATATGGTTGGTAGTGCTCTCTCTGTTCATGATGACGTAAAGAGTGCCACGGCAGGTTGGGTTCTATGGATGTCCAGAGATTTATTTTCTGTCTATTCCTGTTATTTGTTTTGTTTTTGTTCCTATCAATCACGTTCTTCATCACTACTACATTTAGTACTAGTAGTACAGGATGATCCCTCTTAGGTATTAATAATACTACATTTAGTACTAGTAGTACAGGATGATCCCTCTTAGGTATTATTATAATACTACATTTAGGTATTACTAGTAGTACAGGATGATCCCTCTTAGGTATTAATAATACTACATTTAGTACTAGTAGTACAGGATGATCCCTCTTAGGTATTAATAATACTACATTTAGTACTAGTAGTACAGGATGATCCCTCTTAGGTATTATTAATACTACATTTAGTACTAGTAGTACAGGATGATCCCTCTTAGGTATTATTAATACTACATTTAGTACTAGTAGTACAGGATGATCCCTCTTAGGTATTAATAATACTACATTTAGTACTAGTAGTACAGGATGGTCCCTCTTAGGTATTAATAATACTACATTTAGTACTAGTACTAGTAGTACAGGATGATCCCTCTTAGGTATTAATAATACTACATGTATGTCTGTACAGTGTTCACTCCTTGTAAGAAGGCCAGAGATCAAAGACAAAAGTGTGCTTCTTATTATATATATATATATATATCACATGGCAACCAAGTGCTAATGTTGCATGAATACTTAATATATTACACTATATATCATGTACGATACACTACTATTAGTAGTATTAGTTGTATAACCTCCCACCTTTGTAATAACATACCTGGGACAAAGTTGATGAGTTCTATTATCATTGTGGCATTCTTATTATATCTGATGAAATCAAAGTTAAAGAGAAACGATTATCGAAGTGAAATAGTGTTCTTGTAATACACTTGTATAGTTTCTATGGATAGTAAATGTAGGGAAGAAAAATCGATTTGAGGAGGCGTCAGTTTAGTCAGGCAGGAATGTGTCCCATTGCCAGACCTATTGAACCTCTACAGTGAATGTTAATGGATTAAAGTTGGAGGAGTAAATTGAAATAATCTGAGATATGAATACGGCATATCATTAATTGCAAAATCAGAGGAAAATCTACGAACTTTACTTGATTATGGTCGCAGAAGAGCCAAAGGAATATAACTAAACATATGCAAAACAGAATACATTGCTATAATTATAACGAAGAAACAAACTTTCCAATTTCAAAGAAACAGACAGGAAATAAACAAAATAAACAAATTCAAATACTGTAGATACACGCTTTACGTCTCATGGACGATGTGATACAAAGGTCAGGAAGAGAATTCCAATGGCAAAAGATGCTTTCACAAAACTAAATCCAGTTATGAAGAACATAAACTTAACAATGAATACACAGATAAAGTTTTGAAAGTCTATGTGGTCGGTGCTTAGGTATGGCTGTGAATGCTGGTCGATGAGCAAACATAAAAACGAAGAGGCTAGATGCAGTAGAAATGTGATTCCCCCGTAGAATACTGAGAATGTGAGGGGGAAAAAGACGTCATATGAGGACGTTCTGGACCTTGCAGGGCAAAAAGGAACTTGTACGAAATATTAGAAAAGGCAAATATAATTCACTATTCCTTTTTATATAGCTTGACTTTTTATCCTGTCAATCACGTCCTTGTTCATTACTATCACATGTAGTACTAGTAGAATAAGTCATAATAATAGTAATAATAATAATAATAATAATAATAATAATAATAATAATAATAATAATAATAATAATAATAATAATAATAATAATAATAATAATAATAATAATAATGATAATAATAATAATAATAATATAATTAATTTCTATAGCGCCCACTCCGATCTTACGACAGCTCTAGGCGCATTTATACATACACAGTAAAAAACATGAGCAATGTACATAAATATATGACAGCATAATATCATTTGTAAAGGTGTATGGTACATGAATTAAAATCGCATGATGAAAACAATCATTTTTCTTCCAAGAAGCATCGCATGAGGAATATTTTGAGCTGTTTTCTAAAGGTGTTTTCTGACATCGGAAGAGCATTCCGGACGCGAGGACCTGCATATGTAAAAGAGCGCAGTGACAGTGACAGTTTTGTCAGGCCTTTCTTTGGGGAACGCTTTTCAGACATTGATTTGTACATCTCAGTTGGCGGATGGGACATAACCAGAGATCAGGTCATTTAAACAATTTGGAGCTCTATCAGTTTTACATTTGTGACACAAAGTCGCGCTTTGTATATTATTCGTTTATCGATCGGGAGCCAATGCAGAGACATGAACATAGGGGTAATGTGTTCATATTTCTTTTTCTTCAAAATCACTCTGGCCGCATGGTTTTGGATACGTTGGAGCTTATGAATCAAGACATCAGGTAAATTATAAAACAAGGAGTTGCAATAATCAATTTTGGAAAAAAATGTGTGCTCAAGTCAATGTTTTAAGAGAACTTGAATTAAGAAAGTTTGATAGGTGGCCTAATCGTCTGATTTCGAGGTAAAGAGTTTTACAGAGATGGTTTATATGATGTTCCATTAGGTAAATTATCATCGAAATAAACCCCAAGATTTGTAGCGTGCTGATGGAATTTTATTTCTTCGTTTTCGACCCTCATAGAGTTAGTTCCGTCAGGCCAACTGAGATTTTTTGATTACATAGTAATATTTCGGTTTTTTCTTCATGCAGTTTAAGCTTGTTAGTAGACATCCACGCTTTTACATGAGATATACATAATTCCATGGATTTCAAAATATAATTTGTATTTATAGACATGGTAGATTTGTAAAGTTGCATATCGTCAGCACACATGTGATAGTTTACTCAGATGATCCATCTTGTTTTATTTATTTACTACAAACAGGAACGGAGGACTAACTAAGTACGTGCATGTAAGGAAAGACCTCGGGAACAAAAAACCCCCACAGAAGAAGACAAAGAATGACAATACATACAGAGTCTTAATAACTGGACCATCCATAGGAACATCAGCAATCTAACTTCATGCGACCCTCGAATGACAGAGAAGAATGGAGATCCATAAATGATTATGCCTGTTTCAGATTCAGCACAAGAAGGATATTATACTTGTATCTTATACCCAATGTGTTCTTATAAACGTGTCTTCTTATAAGCAATGGACACTATATAAATACGTGTGTGTGTGTGTGTGTGTATGTATATATATATATATTAAGCATATTTGTTACATCCCTGGTGATACTAAGTACGTTTATTAGATTCGGCTCTGAGTTTGCGAAGGTAGGCGTGAACGGCATTATTCCAACTTCTTAATTATACTTGTTCAAACTTGTTCAAACTGGCGGGCAGTGAAATTTACATTAATTGATAAAAAAAATTTGTCAAACAAAAACGATACGGGGATGATTTATAATTAAACACTCACATAGACGGGAAGATATAGATATAAGATTCATTGTACATTTCGTCATTTTTTGGACGTGAAGTGAATTTTGTCAAACAAAAACGATACGGGAGTGGATGATTTGTCCGATAATTAAGGAAAGTATTCGAACATTTTATCCCACTGCTGCAAAATATGGTTACTCTTATGAGGGAGAAGTAATATTGACTCTTCTAAAGTCTTAGTGGCTTTTTCATTAGTTTATTATTAATGCTTATATGTGTTTGGCCAGTATTTTTGCAGTTAAAAGAATGCAGACCAAAATCTCATTTTATATTAGTGAAATGGGTTTTGAGTTACTTTCTTCCCTTAGGCTGATCTATGTACACTATCTAGCATGTATATTAGTATTACATGTATCTGAATAAAAAACCCAACAACTTTAGAACATCAACTCTTGTTACATCTGTATTTTGAAAAAACACAACACACAAAACCTGGAACCGAAGATATCAATAACACCAATAACATCAATGTAAAAAGGTTTATGGAAGAGTTGATTAATGTGCATGTCTCACTTACCCACAGTCATGAGATGAACGAGATTCATGTTGCAAAAATGTCATCTGCTGATTCACACTACACCCGTATCATCATAATCACAGGCATAGATAGATAATACGGTAATGGTGAAATAACATTTAGAGGTAGACCCCTAAACATTGTCATTGATTTGAAAGCAGTTGAAGGGGAGATATATTTGTCATTGATTTGAAAGTAATTGAAGGGGACATATATTTGTCATTGATTTGAAAGTAATTGAAGGGGACATGCATTTGTCATTGATTTGAAAGTAATTGAAGGGGACATATATTTGTCATTGATTTGAAAGTAATTGAAGGGGACATATATTTGTCATTGATTTGAAAGTAATTGAAGGGGAGATACATTTGTCATTGACTTGAAAACAATTGAAGGGGACATACATTTGTCATTGACTTGAAAACAATTGAAGGGGACATACATTTTTAATTGATTTGAAAGTAATTGAAGGGGACATGCATTTGTCATTGATTTGAAAACAGGGCTGAACCAGACGCAATGGAAAGTAACTTGAAGGGGACATGACATTTGTTGTGATTGACTTGAAAGAAACAGTTTTATTGTGATTGACTTGAAAACAATTGACGAAACAGTTTTATTGTGATTGACTTGAAAACAATGACGAAAGAGATTTATTGTGATTGGTTGAAGGGGAGAAAGAGATTTATTGTCATTGATTTGAAGGGGTGAAACAGAGATTTATTGTGATTGACTTGAAAGCGGTGACGAAACAGTTTTGATTGTGATTGACTTGAAAGCGGTGACGAAACAGTTTTATTGTGATTGACTTGAAAGCGGTGACGAAAGAGTTTTATTGTGATTGACTTGAAAGCGGTGACGAAACAGTTTTATTGTGATTGACTTGAAAGCGGCACAGACGAAACAATTTTATTGTGATTGACTTGAAAGACACAGTGACGAAAGACAGACACATTGACATTGACTTGAAAGACGACACAAACAGTTTTAAAGTGATTGACAGACAGTGTTGAAAAGACAGTTTTATTGTGATTGACTTGAAAGACGACACAAACAGTTTGAAAGACGACACAGACTTGAACAGACAGTGTTGAAAGACGACACAGTGTTGAAAGACGACACAGACAGTTTTGAAAAGACGACATTGTGACAGTGTTGAAAGACGACACAGACAGTATTGAAAGATTGACACAGACAGTGTTGAAAGACGACACAGACAGTGTTGAAAGACGACACAGACAGTGTTGAAAGACGACACAGACAGTGTTGAAAGACGACACAGACAGTGTTGAAAGACGACACAGACAGTGTTGAAAGACGACACAGACAGTGTTGAAAGACGACACAGACAGTGTTGAAAGACGACACAGACAGTGTTGAAAGACGACACAGACAGTGTTGAAAGACGACACAGACATTGATTTGAAAGACGACACAGACAGTGTTTGAAAGACGACACAGACAGTAATTGAAAGGGACATTTTCGTCAGAAAAGTGCAGGAGAAAACAACGAGGTGCATGGCACATGTATTGGTTGAAAAGGAAGACCAACATTTTTACTTAGAATAAATTAAGGGGATTTATATTGCATTGTAAAAGTAAAAAACGTTATGCCATGATCGTCCTAAAGGAGCCATTCACCTCAAGAATTGGAGCAGTATCAGCAGCCATAAGAAAGGAGCCATTCACCTCAACAATTGGAGCAGTATCAGCAGCCATAAGAAAGGAGCCATTCACCTCAACAATTGGAGCAGTATCAGCAGCCATAAGAAAGGAGCCATTCACCTCAACAATTGGAGCAGTATCAGCAGCCATAAGAAAGGAGCCATTCACCTCAACAATTGGAGCAGTATCAGCAGCCATAAGAAAGGAGCCATTCACCTCAAGAATTGGAGCAGTATCAGAAGCCATAAGAAAGGAGCCATTCACCTCAAGAATTGGAGCAGTATCAGCAGCCATAAGAAAGGAGCCATTCACCTCAAGAATTGGAGCAGTATCAGCAGCCATAAGAAAGGAGCCATTCACCTCAAGAATTGGAGCAGTATCAGCAGCCATAAGAAAGGAGCCATTCACCTCAACAATTGGAGCAGTATCAGCAGCCATAAGAAAGGAGCCATTCACCTCAAGAATTGGAGCAGTATCAGCAGCCATAAGAAAGGAGCCATTCACCTCAACAATTGGAGCAGTATCAGCAGCCATAAGAAAGGAGCCATTCACCTCAACAATTGGAGCAGTTCAGCAGCCATAAGAAAGGAGCCATTCACCTCAAGAATTGGAGCAGTATCAGCAGCCATAAGAAAGGAGCCATTCACCTCAACAATTGGAGCAGTATCAGCAGCCATAAGAAAGGAGCCATTCACCTCAAGAATTTCAGTACCAGCAGCCATAAGAAGAGACGCGTTTAAGTTAGTGCCAGCATTGATGATGGACATTAGAGATATGCTCATAATAATCTAGTACACGTAGTAAAGACGCACATAATTTGATTGGTGAAATTTGTAACACAATTTAGTGCTCTGATACCATATTCCTTTCTGTTAATCAAAAAACATATATATTTTTAATTAAAAAAAGAGCAGATAGAAAATGAAAAAGTAATCTTATAAAAATGGAACCTTGAGAAAGAAAGTTTTAAAAAGCTTCAATTTCTATCAATTGTCAAAATCTGATGGATGAGTGTTCCATAACGTGTTAAGACGAATGCACTGAGTCAGTATATAATGCGAATTATTACTATTTAAATTTAATGAATGCGTCTACTAAGGACGACTGAAAATCCAGTAAATTGTCATAATAAGAGTCAAGCTCAGAGACGTCATAGACAACATCGAAGCACTGTCATGTTTGTCTTTGAAAGGAGAAATCGGCAAAGGCCGGTCATTGCAGTAATAGTCCCCGTCACCACAGGTGTAGACACAGATGTCCATGGTAGCACTTCTGATACAGCCATCTTTGTGGTTGGCATCGTAGTATCCACAGCTACGTGCTATAAAGGTTGGTGTGCCCTCTGAAAGAAAAGAAATCATCATTTTTAAAAAGTTTAACACTTTAAAAGATATCGATACACAGCACTGGCCAAAATTAATGCAACAAATACATGTATCTACCAAACTACATTTTAGGACACATAATATCAATCCTTCGTAAGAATTGATTGCCGAACGTACCGTCATTCATTATCATAGTGTTTGCTGTGACGCATTTCCTTACGTCGCCAGTGTAAACAGGCATTTAAAATGGCGGACAAATTATATGCGAGTAAAAGAGTTTCTTTCCCAATATTTGTATGAAAATGAAAGTCAGGACATTAATTCTTTATAAACCCCCCCCTCCCCCAAAAAAAAACAACAACAAAAAAACAAAAACAAAAAACAAAACAAACTCCAACAACCAAACTTCATTGCATCCATATAGATTGTAGTAGATAATTATTTCCAAGCTTGCGGCAGGTAAATCTTTACAACAAGCCGAAGGACAATGTCGCACTCGTATTTATAATGCTAACGATAAACGGAGGGTTGCTCAATTCACTCACGGTAACGGAACGGCTTCGAGTAATCAGCTACATTTTGAAATGATGATAAGAAGCAGCCCTACTATCAGAAACTACCTAAATGAAATGGGGTATTTATCTGTTTCACCTATTTCCGTTCCATGTCAACTATATAAGGCTGCTAGCTGCTAGGTGAAGCAGGCTCAAGAAATGGAAAACTTCGACTGGGAAAGTGTTATCTTTAGTGACAAATGTTCAATTCAGTTATACAGAAGTAACATTGCACAGTGGACACATAAATAAACCGAGTAAACGCATAAGAAAAGCAATGCATTTAAAAACATCTGCATTTATGGTGTGGGGCGCAATCTCTCATTATTTCATCTAACTGTTTCGTGCCATGTTGCACATAAGGCATTGACAGATTATTTCCACTCCTCTTTGTTGCTTGCTGCGGCCCTTGTTTCCTTCCATGTCTTCCATTCTACCCTTGTTCTTCTCCACTGTTCTTCTCCACTGTTCTTCTCCACTGTTCTTCTCCACTTCTTCTTTCTCTCCACTGTTCTTCTCCACGTTCTTCTCCACTGTTCTTCTACACGTTCTTCTCCACTGTCATTCTCCACTGTTCTTCTCACACGTTCTTCTCCACTGGAGTCCTTCTTTCCACGTTAGACTCCACTGTCCTTCTCCACTGTTCTTCTACACTGTTCTTCTCCACTGTTCCACTGTCACTTCTTCTCCACTGTTCTTCTCCACTGTTCTTCTCTTTGTCCTTCTCACTTATCCACTGTCTTCTCCACTGTTCTTCTCCACTGTTCTTCTTACACTGTTATTCTCCACTGTTCTTATCCACTTTTCGTTCTTTGCCACTGAACGTACCGTCATTCTTATCACTGTTCTTCTCCACTTTCCACTACTTCTCCACTGTTCTTCCAATGTCCTTCAAACGTTCTTCTCCACTGTTTCTTCTCCACTATTCTTCTGAAACTGTTCTTCTCCACTTCATTCTTTATACAACTTCTCCACTGTTCCAAGTTCTTCTCCACTGTTCTTCTCCACTGTTCTTATCCACTGTTTATAATGTAACGATAAACGGAGGTTGCTCCACTGTTAACTCACTGTAACGGAACTGTTCTTCTCCATTGTCCTTCTCCACTGTTCTTCTCCACGTTCTTCTACTGTTCTTCTCCACTGTTCTTCAACTTCTTCTCCACTGTTCTTCTCCTGTTCTTCTCCACTGTTCTTCTCCAACTTCGACTGGGAAAGTGTTATCTTTAGTGACAAATCTTCAATTCAGTTATACAGAAGTAACATTGTGGACACATAAATAAACCGAGTAAACGTTAAGAAAAGCAATGTTTTAAAAACATCTTCATTTACTGTTCTTCTATTTCATCTAACCATTGACAGATTATTTCCACGGTTTTTTCTCCACTGTTCTTCTCCATTTCTTCTCCACTGTTCTTCTCCACTGTTCTTCTCCACTGTTCTTCTCCACTGTTCTTCTCCACGTTCTTCCACGTCTTCTCCACTGTTCTTCTCCACTGTTCTTCTCCACTGTTCTTCTCCATGTCCTTCTCCACGTTCTTTCCACTGTTCTTCTCCACTGTTCTTCTCCACGTTCTTCTCGGTCGTCCTATTCTTTTCTTTCTGGTGTCCAGGTTAGTGCGATATTGCAGTCGTTATCTTTGTCTTGTCGTAATATGTGTCCTATTAAATTTTCATTTTTATATCTCTCTTCTTCATTTAACGTTTTTATTCCTGACGTCTATATATATAATTCTGAGTTGGTCGTCCTTTGTTCGCCAAAGCCTCAGTTGCCAGGCCTCTAAGAGTAACCATATGTCACACGTAGGTTCTAAATTATGAACCGAGGTAGTTTTTATTTGAGGAAGTTTTCTTCCAGAAGCGATGTTTAATTATTGAGTATTTTATTGTTTCCCCGTCTGTGAGTAGATTTTCGTTTATCTAAACGCCATTTTCAAAAGGGTCCATAATTAAAAAGTTTGAATAGTACGTTCAGGCCTACCTGCGCAACCTCAGTATCGAATACTGATCCAATCTAATAATCGTACTTGGTATCACCCAGAGTGAAACATGCTTGTTTCTCATATTATGTCTCTGTTGGTCACTCTTTCTTGCCATCGTAGTTTCCTTGATATTTGTCTTAGAAATTTGTTGTTGAATGTGTCAAATTTGCAATCTCTACGAAAGGAAAATCTGGGCTTAAAGTTTTAAATGGTACCAATGACCAGTTTCATGATAACGACTTTCTTTTGTCTTCTGAGAAATAGATGAGATGGAGATTATAGATCTAGATCTAGCTATTTTTAGATTCTTAGATCTAGGTCTAGATCTAGATCTAGAACTTTATCTATAACTAGGGCTAAATCTATTTAGAATGCATTATAAACAGGGTCTATGTAGACGAAAGAATATAGATCAAAAAGGATTAGACAAATTCTACATAAGATCTAAATCTAAATCTAGGTCTAGAAATCTGATAAAAGCCTAGGTACAATAATGTCGGCCTAAGAACCCGGTCCTCGGGAGACATATCAAGCGGAATCTTAAGCAGACCGGGTTCTAAGGTAAACTCCGACATGCCTTTGTATAAATAATAACATAAATAATAATAATAATAATAATAATACTAATAATAATAATAATAATAATAATAATAATAAAGCTAATCATAAAGCTAATAATATAATAATATAATAATAATAATAATAATAATAATAATAATAATAATAATAATAATAATAACAATGATAAAAATACTACTACTACTACTACTACTACTACTACTACTACTACTACTACTACTACTACTACTACTACTACTACTACTACTACTACTACTACTACTACTACTACTACTACTACTACTACTACTACTACTACTACTACTACTACTACTACTACTACTACTATTACTACTACTTGCTTTCTTTATCAGCACCCATTCTACCTTCCGGTGTATGTGTTTTAGATGCTCGAAATGATCTTTCTCCAGGCTGCCCTGTCCTGACATTTTCTGTTTCCTTCCGTGAAAGTTAAATTTCTTTGCGTTAATGCCTTTTTTATATATATCTTCTCCCCACTTTCTCCGATGTCTGCCTTTTGGTCTTTTCCCTTGAGTTTTAGCACTATATACTGATTTAGCTATTCTATTGTCATTTATTCTGTTTACACGCCCAAACCATCTCAGTTGATTCATTTCTATCTTAGTTTTTATGCTATCTGCTTTGGTTTGATCTCTTATTGTTGTGTTTCTGATTTTGTCTCTTTTAGTTTTCCCTACTACTCTTCTTAGATATTTCATTTCCGCTGCCTGTACTCTACTGTATTCCCTACTGTCTAAGGTCCAGGTTTCACTGCCATAGAGGAGAGTAGGACAGTAAACTGTGTTGTATACTGCCATTTTGGTTTTTGTTGACAATTCTTGCTTACCTACAGATGCCTTTCTTAGATGATTAACGGGGCCTCCTTTTTATCGCCCGTCTCCGATGGAACTAGGAGTCGATCCACCTACCTGGACCAGGCGGGAAGGGGGGGTTAGATTTTACTCGAAAACACTGGATAATTGTTTTCATTCGTCAACGGAGCTTGAACCCACTACCATTGCGTTGAGAGACCAACACCTTGCCTCTGGACTACCGAGCCACCTGAGAAGATAAGACAGTATCCTATCTTCTTCTCAGGCCTTTGATTTCTACTTCATGTTCTTCTTCATTTCTAACATCATATCGATAACATCATTGATACATGTATTTACTTGAATTAAATCTTGCTTCAGTCCTACAGAGTTCCGGACACCGCATTCTGGGTTGACCGCCTGTCCAGTTACCTGGATTAGTCAAACATTCCTTACCATTGGCGTTGGTCTGCCACTGGCAAACCCAACACATCTGTCTGGAATCTGTTTGAAAAAACGGAATACATAATATAAGATACGATAAGATAAGATGTCTTTATTTGTCCAAAAGGAAATTTGCTCTAGTCACCTTTCAAGATCAAAATGAATAAATTACAATACAATTAGTCTCTATCACTTTCATTCTCTCTTCCATTCTCAATTTCACGACTACAATCAATATCTTACAAAACCGGTGCTTTATGGATATGGGCAATATAAAATCATAATTATTATGTTGTATAAATACAAATGTAAATATGGTCTAAAATCTTTGTAAATTGTTACCACAGATACAAAAGTCGTCTAAACAACTTCCATTCACAATACACACACACACACACACACACACACACACACACACACATATAAATATATATATATATATATATATATATATATATATATATATATATATATATATATATATATATATATGTCTAAATGTCTAAATATTTCTAAATATGTGTAATTCCTTAATATATTTTAAAATAAAAATTTGCATTATTGTACATACTGAAACAAGATACTAAGTGTTGAGTAAATTCAGTAAAATCGATAGATGAGAGCTTAAAACTGAGAGTAAGAGTTAAAGGCTAAGATAAAGCAATTTTTAAACGCACAAAAAAATAAAAATAAGAAAAACAACTCATTGGAGTTTTTTGATGAAGGTTGGAACAAATGAATTTGTCTATCTTTTTGTTCTCCATCTTTTGTACACGAGGCGTTGGAATCTTAGTGATCTTTCGTATTCTTTGTTCAAGAGATCGGACTGGTCTTGTAATATTTTCATGCCTTTGTTGATAACATTTACAGAGTAGAGTTCGTCAAATGATGCAAGACTAAGTTGTATTATATTAGACTGGACACTAATAATAATAACAATAATAATGATAATAACAATAATAATAATAATAACAATAATAACAATAATAACGATAATAACAACAATAATAATAATAGCAATAATAACAATAATAACAATAAAAACAATAATAACAATAATAACAATAATAATAACAATAATAACAATAATAATAAAAATAATAACAATATAATAACAATAATAATAACAATAATAACAATAATAATAAGAATAATAACGATACTAATAACAATAATAACAATAATAACAATAATAACAACGATAATAACAATAATAATAACAATAATAATAGCAATAATAACAATGATAACAATAATAATAACAATAATAATAATAACACTAATAACAATAATAATAACAACAAATAACAATAACAACAATAATAACAATAATAACAATAATAACACTGATAACAATAATAACAATAATAACAATAATAACGATAATAACAATAATAACAATAATAATAACTAATAACAATAATAACACTAAAAACAATAATAACAATAATATGAATAATAATAACAATATAACAATAATAACACTAATAACAATAATAACAATAATAACAGTAATAACAACAATAATAATAACAATAATAGCACTAATAACACTTATAACAATAATAACAATAATAATAACAATATAACAATGATAACAATAATATTAACAAGAATAACAATAATAACAAAAATAATAACAACAATAAAAATAATAATAATAATAATAATAGCAATAATAACAGTAATAACAACAATAATCATAACAATTATAACAATAATAATAACAATAATAACAATAATAATAACAATAATAACAGTAATAACAACAATAATCATAAGAATTATAACAATAATGATAACAATAACAACAATAATAATAACAATAATAGCAATAATAACACTTATAACAATAATAACAATAATAATAACAATATAACAATGATAACAATAATAATAAGAATAACAATAAAAATAACAATAATAACAACAATAAAAATAATAATAACAATAATAACACTAATAACAGTAATAACAACAATAATCATAACAATTATAACAATAATAATAACAATAATAACAATAATAATAACAATAACAACAATAATAACAATAATAACAATAATCATAATAATAATAACAATAACAACAATAATAACAATAATAACAATAATAATAACAATAATAACAATAATAATGATAATAATAACAATAATAATAACAATAATAACAATAATAACAATAATAATAATAATAATAATAATAATAATAATAACTATAATAATATTAAGTATTTATAACTACCACCAAAAGATGATCAAAGCGCTTTAAAAAATAGATGGATTACTAATCATTAAACATTGTGAAAACATGTAAATTATACGATTAAATCATTACAAATATACATCATATCGTGCACATAACATGATAAATATATTATACATAAAATATTTAAAATGTGACAGTGAATAACTCAGGTTTTAGACTTCTTTTGAAAGAATTAAAAAATGAGCTTGATCTGGTTGTGAAACTGAGCTGTTCCATAAGACAGAAGCTATCACACTAAAGGATTTATTGTGACAGGCAGATGATTTACGAGGTAATAATAAATATTAATAAGCATTACACTAGTGTAGTACTTTACTCTTACACTACGTCACAGCCGACATGACCTTCTATGACAAGGGTTTCGAATATTTTTTTTAAAACAATTTTTATTATTTTCTTCTTAATTATATTTTCAAATCTGCTAAAAATTCTGTCATTTACATGAATTATACACACAACCAAATGCGCTTTTTTCTATACTGATATCAAAACGTTGATATAACTCGGATAGTTGCCATCGAGTGGGGGCTAAAAGAGCTTCGTGATTGAAAGCAGGTTCCCTTTTTACCCAATGTAACCACATAGGGTCCCCTGATCGCTAAAGAATTAAACTGCGGGTATCCTACTGATTCCGAGTCAACTGAGTCATGTAAACGACGATGGGTGTCGTTTTGAACGAGTCAACTGAGTCATGTAAACGACGATGGATGTCGTTTTGAACGAGTCAACTGAGTCACGATGTGTCGTTTTGAAACGACAAAACGACGATGGGTGTCGTTTTGAACGAGTCAACTGACCATGTAAACGACAATGGGTGTCGTTTTGAGGACTACCTGAGACGTTAAACGTTCCATGCTCATTTAAAAAAGAAGCAGAAGAAGAAAGCACAGGATTACAGGGGAAATATAGAAAGTAATCAAAAAC
>JAXRKP010001485.1:20000-22500 GCA_037039925.1 Doris montereyensis | reverse complement strand
TTATTTCAAAGCAGAATTCACATTTATCAGTCTCTTTATCTTTCATCATTTGTAAAATGATATTTGTAGGATAAATATCTTATAGTGTAGCAATCTAACTCTAGATTCCTTAGTGGCTGTATAAGCCAACAAGTAATATTTGTTAATATATCGATATTGAATTTACGAGCCTATAACTTTTCGGCCCACAGACAAACGTATTTTTGTATTCGTTAGAACTAGACGAATATTTTTCATGTGACGGCTTAGTATGTTTTCAACTATATCATCTTTTAACTCATGTGGGTTGACCTGCACAAAATAGCTTGGATATATATTGCTAAGCATTAATTTCCATTCTACTTGCATACTGTTGAATATTGCGTTGCAATGGAACATATGTTCTGGATATCGACCTAGCCTTTCTTCCATTTCTTTCATTGTTGCTATGCCAGTTGCAGAGCAAACATCTTTCATAAATAATAATTTTTTAATTTTTTATGTGTGAGGGTCTATCTTTGTAGTTGATGAATTTCTGTTGTGAATGTATCTGCTGGTATATTTAGCAAGGGCCTAAATTCCATCCATACACTAGCGATCTTTTTCCAGAAATCAGAATGCATTGACATCAAATTTACAGGGATGTTATCCATTCTGGTGCTTTTAAGAAAGTATTTAACGTCACCCAGATCCTTGAGAGCACTGTTGCCTAATGCTACTATATCAGAAGAATATCTGATGCGTTATGAAGCCATTTTATAAGACAGAAAATTGCTGTGTCTTAACACTTATCATACCAAGACCCCTTGTGATATTTCCTTACATAAAGTGGATCTTTTAATTTTTCATATACGTGTTTGTTAGAGTTTTGTTTTCGCCATATGAATTAAAAAATCAAAGAGTCCATTTCTTTGAGAATATCATCCGGGAGAGCAAGGGTCTGTAATTGAAAATGTATTTGCGACAAACGTAATGACTTTGCAATTAACATTTTCCCATATATTGATAAATTTCTACGACGCCACCTTTCAATTATTGATTTTATGTAATTTATTTTCGGTTTCCAATTGAGATTAATTCACGAAATTTTCTTGAACCTGATTGAAATAAAAACCTAGTATTTTAATACAATCTTCCCCCTTTACCCAACTGATGTTGCAGATATTGTCTACGTAATTTTGTCCAATAAAAATCCCTTTACACTTGTGTTTGTTTAGTTTTAAGCCAGTAAAGTTTCCAAAGTTTTCAATTAATTGAATGCTTTTTACGAGACTTTTAGTGTCGCTTAGTAATAAAGATGCATCGTCTGCATACATGATAATTTTATTGCTCAGTGTATCAATAGGACTAATACATTTTATGTCGGCATCACTGCGAATCTTAATGGCCATCACCTCCATGACTAATATGAAAAGAATAGGGCTGTTACAACATTCCTGCCTTATATCTCTATGAGTTTGAAAGAAGGATGAGACAAAATTGCTATTCTTTACACAGCTCTCGCCATCACCCATTAGTGTGGCGGTGAGATGTGTGAAATACTCACCGAATTTGAATAATTTGAGACTGTTTAGAATTGATGATTTATCTACAGTGTCAAAGGCCTTACGTTTATTTAAGAATGCTAAAATCCCTTCCTTCTTAAAGTGTCGACAAAGACTTAAGGTGTCATCGATCAATCTGATAGCGTCTGAGATGGATCTACCTTTCATAAATCCATTTTGATTTTTATGAATTATGTAATTAAGAACCAACTGCAGGCTAATGCTAATGCCTTGGAACATATTTTATAATCTGTATTGGTTAATCGAATGTGATTGGTCTCCAATTTGTAGTTCTGATCTATCCATATTACCACCTTTATGAATAAAAGTCATTATTCCACGTCGTTGAGTTAGGGTAAGCTTTCCTGTTTTAATAGATTCAATAAAACTATCGTATAAAGGATGTTTAAGGTGCAGTCAAAACATTTGGTGTAAGCCCATCTGTTCCAGGAGCGCTTTTTACGTTAAGTTTGAAAAGGGCTGTCCCCATTTTCTTCTAAATCTAGGTTTTCATCGAGAAGAATGCTGTCATTATCTATTACTTTGTTAAACTGGCAGTCGTGCATAAAACTATTAACATTAGTAAAATCAGTCGTCAATCCCTCATCTTTAGTGTATAACTTTTGAAAGTACTCACGAGTGTTGCTTAAGATCTGTAAGGGTTCGGTACTGGTAGTGTTATCAATCAATTTTGAGCTCAGTTATTGTAGAATGGACAACTTTTGATCTTTCAAGATTAAGAAACTATTTGGTATTTTTCTCCGCCTCCGCTATCCATTTATTACTTGAGCGTATTCGCACACCATGAGCTTTGTGCATTGAGATAATTTCCAGTTTCTTTCTTCAAGTTAAAATTTCATGTGCTATCATTTGGATTAACTGAAGCCATTTCATCTAGTTTCCCTAGCTTAATTCTTATATTGTCTTCTTCATGCTTTTCTTTTTTAGTCTTTTGGATGGAATAACCAATGGAGAAA
>JAXRKP010001485.1:0-10000 GCA_037039925.1 Doris montereyensis | reverse complement strand
AAAGGAATGAAAGTGGTAGAAATTCTGATGCAGTGGAGATCAAATTTATTAAGAATGCTTAGAAAAATTCAATTAATTTTTATCGTGACGATGCTGACATGAGACGACTAGATTTGTTCCATTTTGTCAAAAATGGCATTCCCAGAACCCCCCCCCCCCTTTAAAAGTTTTGACAAGTTCTGAATTCTTAGAAATTGTAAAATCTAAAACATAGTATTACTTGTGTGAAATTCTAATCCTGTATATTTGCTACCATGTCGCAGCATCTCTACGTTCATGATTGACAAAAACTTATATCATACGGACAGTGTGGAAACTAGTTTGAAGTTAAGACACTCTTGCTTGATAAAGCTGGTCACAGACGATTGCACTTATCCACGGTCCGTCGCCCATCATCCAATCAATCGCTTGTAAACTTTGACATTGGCACAATATCAAAGCCGCATAGGAACAAAGACGAGACAAATACAAGGAATAGACAGACAAAATCCCCTGTTCACAATGAGGATCGAACCCATGACTTCTGTGTCGGCACCCATCGCCTCGCCATGAAAAGAAAGCGTGCTACCAACCTAGCTAACTACACTCCTTAATAAAGGAAACTTTGACAATAATTGTGAGTCAATTTACGAGTCATCCCTAAGCAATATCCACATCGACTGTCAAGTTGACGATTAAAGTGACTAAGAAGATGGCGTCGACATTGTTCGTTTGTTTGAAGTGAACACTGTCCACCATGGCGGAGATCTCAGGGTTCGTAACTGACTAATATTACTCACAACTCTTTGGGTGGGATATTATGTAACAACCCCCCCCCCAAAAAAAAACAACAAAAAAAACAACAACAAAAAAACAACTACCATAATATAATAAATAATGTATCTTGTAAATATTATTAAAAAATATAGTTAGTTTATTATTATTATTGACATTCGTTACTCGAGATTTGGGGACGCAGTCAGATTTCCTGTAAATATCAGAAAAAAATAGCATTCGGATCAGTCTCTTGAAAGAGTTTACAACCGTTTCTTTCGGTACAATGTTTCAATCGTAAAAGGCTGATCGTTGACAAACGTTTCTTTCGGTACAATGTTTCAATCGTAAAGGCTGATCGTTGACAAACGTTTCTTTCGGTACAATGTTTCAATCGTAAAGGCTGATCGTTGACAAACGTTTCTTTCGGTATAATGTTTCAATCGCAAAAGGCTGATCGTTGACAAACGTTTCTTTCGATAATGTTTCAATCGTAAAAGGCTGATCGTTGACAAACGTTTCTTTCGGTATAATGTTTCAATCGTAAAGGCTGATCGTTGACAAACGTTTCTTTCGGTATAATGTTTCAATCGTAAAAGGCTGATCGTTGACAAACGTTTCTTTCGGTATAATGTTTCAATCGTAAAAGGCTGATCGTTGACAAACGTTTCTTTCGGTACAATGTTTCAATCGTAAAAGGCTGATCGTTGACAAACGTTTCTTTCGGTACAATGTTTCAATCGTAAAAGGCTGATCGTTGACAAACGTTTCTTTCGGTACAATGTTTCAATCGCAAAAAGGCTGATCGTTGACAAACGTTTCTTTCGGTACAATGTTTCAATCGCAAAAAGGCTGATCGTTGACAAACGTTTCTTTCGGTACAATGTTTCAATCGTAAAAGGGCTGATCGTTTTGGGTCACACAGGACACCGTATTATGTAAGCCACGAGTGATTAATATTGGTCTAGATCTAGTACCTTTGCTGGCGGTGGCTTAACATACTATCTTCTTTTCCATGTCTTATTGAGGCCTTTATAATCATTTTGGAATCGCTTCCTAAAGCTTGTTATTAACGTCACAGTCTTACGTCATGCCAAATTTTGTTAATACTATAGTTATAGGTGAACATTTCAAATACTATAGTTATAGGTGAACATTTCAAATACTATAGTTATAGGTGGACATTTCAAATACTATAGTTAAAGGTGAACATTTCAAATACTATAGTTATAGGTGAACATTTTAAATACTACAGTTATAGGTGAACATTTCAATTACAATAGTTATAGGTGAACATTTCAATTACAATAGTTATAGGTGAACATTTAAAAACTATAGTTATAGGTGAACATTTCAATTACAATAGCTATAGGTGAACATTTCAAAAACTATAGTTATAGGTGAACATTTTAAATACAATAGTTATAGGTGAATATTTTAAATACTATAGTTATAGGTGAACATTTCAAATACTATAGTTATAGGTGAACATTTCAAACACTATAGTTATAGCTGAACATTTCAATTACAATAGTTATAGGTGAACATTTTAAATACTATAGTTATAGGTGAACATTTTAAATACTATAGTTATAGGCGAACATTTTAAATACTATAGTTATAGGTGAACATTTTAAATACTATAGTTATAGGTGAACATTTTAAATACTATAGTTATAGGTGAACATTTTAAATACTATAGTTACAGGTGAACATTTTAAATACTATAGTTATAGATGAACATTTTAAATACTATAGTTATAGGTGAACATTTCAAATACTATAGTTATAGGTGAACATTTAAATACTATAGTTATAGGCGAACATCTTAAATACTATAGTTATAGGTGAACATTTTATAGTTATAGGTGAACATTTTAAATACTATAGTTATAGGTGAACATTTTATAGTTATAGGTGAACATTTTAAATACTATAGTTATAGGTGAACATTTTAAATACTATAGTTATAGGTGAACATTTTAAATACTATAGTTATGGTTGAACATTTTAAATCCTATAGTTATAGGTGAACATTTTAAATCTGTAGATTCTACTAAAGCATGAGGACTGACATCTTTGAAATATGTTTCGTTGGCCAATTTATCAGCACTTTCATTTCGATTGATGCCCATATGCCCCGTTATCCAGAAAAACGTAATGTGTTTTCCAACAAGATCTTTAAAGAAGTTCCAAATTAGTGCAATGGCTTGATTTTTAAAATCTATTTTTGTTAGACCTTGAAAGGTCTTGAACTTCCTCGATATGTCTTTTATACTTTCCAAAGCTAAAAGAATGACGTGTAATTCGGCGTTGAAAATCGAAGTATTGTCTTTTAGATGCGCACTCTTCAAGAATTTCGGGTAATACGGATGAAACACTGTCGCACATATTATCTTTTCGCCTATATATGACAACTATCAGTGAGATTTTATTTTATTTGTAAGAATTCCTGTTGGAAAATCAATGGGTTAGCTTTGTCTTTTGGAAAGTTCGAAGATGAAAAATTAAAATTTATAATGCCTTTGGTTCATGATGGTGGAATTTTAATTCATTTTCATTTATTTCCTTGTAATTTATGTTTGGCTGTAAAATGTGGGGAGAATTCGATTGCCGAACGGTGCAGTAGTTTTGGGTGTTTCAAACAATTCAGATGGGGACGCTTCAAATAAGATTTTGTAGGCAGGGTTTTTAGATAGTGGTTTTGATTTCAAATGGCAATTCATTAACATTTTTAGGCGTCGGTGATGTAAATATGGTTCACCGGCCTCAACATATAATCTCAGAAGGCAATACGGAGAACCTGATGATGAAACGGATCTAACATTTTATAAATATATTTGTGGATGGATCCATAAATAACAAAACCATAGTCCAGCTTAAACCGAACTAATGTTCTATATACATGTAACTTCTGGAGGGACACTTTGTCGGCACCCCAATCAGTGTGACCCACAGGCAGAACCTTTTGGCACTTTTTTGGCTCTGGATATGAGGCAAACAAGTAAGTTTCTTCTTAAACTCTTTTGCCTCATAAGATACTTTGAGAGATATTCATTTTAAATAAAAGGCAGGGTTGAGCATATGCATTCATTTGGTGAGAAAAATGGACGCACACAGTTTTTGACGTGAACAATTTAAAACCAAAACTGACTGCTTACTTTTTAACATTGTTGATGCACAGTTGCATTAATTTTTCAAAGTATGGTAAATATTTGTTTTGAATATAGATTGCAAAACAATCTACAAAAAGATATACTTGTACATTGCTAGGCAATGCCTTTTATAATGTTGTTTATTTTCATGTGAAATAAAACAGGGGAAAGAATACTGCCTTTGTAGAACTCAGTTTCCTGTGAAAAATTACCAGACAGTATAGATCCTAATTTAGCTTTAAAAGTGCCAATTTGACTGAAAGTCAGAGATAAAAGCAGGGAGGTAACTACGGAAGTCAAGGTAAAAAAGGTCAGGAAGGATGTCATGTTTTCAGGTCTTGTTGCAAGCCTTTCCTAAGTAAAACAAAATAGGCAGCAAGGACCTGTCTTCTTCCAACAAAGTTCTCACAAGCGAAACTGGTGTCGATATTGTTTCTATTGCCGTTTTTTGTATATCCTATGGCAAAGAAGAGAAAGAGGAGATCGGAGTGATAAATAACAATGCTTATTACGCAGACGCCACACACATAGAGACCAATTTGATAGAAGAGTTGTCAATTTATCCTGTGCACTTTCAAAACTTCATATCACTGCTACGCCTGGGATATTTTTTTATTCTGAGGAAAGTATGGATGCCCAGCCACACTTCCTTCCCCCTCTGACCTTTGCCTCTTCTACATTTACTCAAACAGTCACACTTCCTTCCCCTCTGACCTTTGCCTCTTCTACATTTACTCAAACAGCCACACTTCCTTCCCCTCTGACCTTTGCCTCTTCTACATTTACTCAAACAACCACTTCCTTCCCCTCTGACCTTTGCCTCTTCTACATTTACTCAAACAGCCACACTTCCTTCCCCTCTGATCTTTGCCTCTTCTACATTTATTTCAAAGTAATGAACTGGTTAATAGGTCTGAGGTACAAGAGGTTGTTAGGATAATTCTGAATTCGATTTTATTGCCAGGGTAGCGGTCGGAATGCCCTGCTCTTTTTGATTGATTTCCAAACATTAAGGGCTCTTTTACATGCACAAAGGCACATCGGACCTCTTAGATGATCGTCTGCCTCTGATAGGACTAGGCATTCATTTGATCCTGCCTACCACAGAATAAAAGAGCAGAAAAACCCCGAAAAACGGAATTCAAATAGAGTCCCAAATGTCCTATCTGAAAGTCAACACAAATCTGTAGTGCCTCAAAAGTACTTTTGGAAACCCAGGTGTCATAAGTGAAACACTCTCCAACCAATCAGGCCGATCTGATGATGGATGACAAATCATGGATTAGTTTTGATCTGATGATGGATGACAAATCATGGATTAGTTCGATCGTCTGTGGCCCGCTTAAGATCATCAGTATTTTAAGCCTACTGGATTGAAACTTGGATAATAACACAAAAGACGTTAAGATGAGAAGTTAAAAAAACTACCTGAGTCGAATTCGGCCATAATGACACACTTGAAAGGACACTTTAACCTGATCTCACCCCCTGTCCAATTGGATGGTGTTGAAACACATTCTTTGACCTCTTCCATTGAGGACAAACTGACAAGACCAACACATTTGACGACCGTCTGTTGATAAATCAAAAGTTAAATAAAAATATGAAACATCAAAAGTATCAAGACTCGGATTTAGAGCCATTGTCACTCTGTACTCACGTACTTGGTTGACATGAGCGGCCCCTTGTCACTCTGTACTCACGTGTACTTGGTTGACACGAGCGCCCCCTTGTCAGTCTAAACTCACGTGTACTTGGTTGACACGAGCGCCCCCTTGTCACTCTGAACTCGCGTGTACTTGGTTGACATGAGCGCCCCTTGTCACTCTGAACTCACGTGTACTTGGTTGACACGAGCGCCCCCTTGTCACTCTGAATTCACGTGTACTTGGTTGACACGAGCGCCCCCTTGTCACTCTGAATTCACGTGTACTTGGTTGACACGAGTGCCCTTGTCACTCTGAACTCACGTGTACTTGGTTGACACAAGCGCCCCTTGTCACTCTGAATTCACGTGTACTTGGTTGACATGAGCGCCCCCTTGTCACTCTGAACTCACGTGTACTTGGTTGACATGAGCGCCCCCTTGTCACTCTGAATTCATGTGTACTTGGCTGACACGAGCGCCCCCTTGTCACTCTGAATTTACGTGTACTTGGTTGACATGAGCGCCCCCTTGTCACTCTGAACTCACGTGTACTTGGTTGACACGAGCGCCCCTTTGTCACTCTGAATTCACGTGTACTTGGTTGACATGAGCGCCCCTTTGTCACTCTGAACTCACGTACTTGGTTGACATGAGCGCCCCCTTGTCACTCTGGAACTCACGTGTACTTAGTTGACATGAGCGCCCCTTGTCACTCTGAATTCACTTGTGCTTAGTTGATATGAGCGCCTCTTGTCACTCTGAACTCACTGTATTTGGTTGACATGGTTTTACAGCAAATACAGCGTCCTAGCCTTTATTTCAACTGAGCTTGGCAGCTGGTCATACTTTGGTTTCAACGTGAGCTGGTCATACTTTGGGGTTTCAACGTGAGCTGGTCATACTTTAGATTGAAACGTGAGCTGGTCATACTTTGGTTTCAACGTGAGCTGATCATACTTTAGATTGAAACGTGAGCTGATCATACTTTTTGGGTTTCAACGTGAGCTGGTCATACTTTGGGTTTCAACGAGCTGATCATACTTTGGGTTTCAACGAGCTGATCATACTTTGGGTTTCAACGTGAGCTGGTCATACTTTTGGTTTCAACGTGAGCTGATCATACTTTTTAGATTGAAACGTGAGCTGATCATACTTTGGGTTTCAATGTGAGCTGGTCATACTTAAGATTTAAACGAGCTGGTCAGTACTTTGGGTTTCAACGTGAGCTGGTCATACTTTGGGTTTCAACGTGAGCTGGTAGTTAAATGCCTGTTGTCTTATCGTAATTGCAAAGGTAAACAATTTCCTGCGCTTTTTTTGTTTGGTTTTCAAGGGTGCTGGCTACATATCATTTTGACTATTAGGTGATAGCTACATCATTTTGACTATTAGGGTGATAGCTAAATATCATTTTGACTATTAGGTGCTGTCTACATATTATTTTGACTATTAGGGTGATAGCTACATATAATTTTTACTATTAGGTGATAGCTACATATCATATTGACTATTAGGGTGATAGCTACATATCATTTTGACTATTAGGGTGTTGGCTACATATCACATTGACTATTAGGTGATAGCTACATATCATTTTGTCTATTAGGATGATCGCTACATATCATTTTGACTATTAAGGTGATAGCTACATATCATTTTGACTATTAGGGTGATAGCTACATATCATTTTGACTATTAGGTGATAACTACATATCACATTGACTATTAGGTAATAGCTACATATTATTTTGACTGTTAGGGTGATAGCTACATATAATTTTGACTATTAGGGTGATAGCTACATATCATTTTGACTATTAGGTGATAGCTACATATCATTTTGACTATTAGGTGCTGGCTACATATCATTTTGACTATTAGGGTGATAGCTACATATCATTTTGACTATTAGGGTGATAGTTACATATCATTTTGACTATTAGGGTGATAGCTACATATCATTTTGACTATTAGTGTGATAGCTACATATCATTTTGACTATTAGGTTGCTGGCTACATATCACATTGAATATTACTTGGGACTGACCAGATACATGTTGTCTTCCATGTTATCAACTGACTAAATATTTCGTGTGTTAAGTCTACTAACTAGTTTGTCTATGTGTTCCATCTTATTGCCTAGATTCTCTATGTGTTCCTTATAGTTTGTTTCAAAATACATGTGCGCACGTATTGGTCTGTATCTTTGAAAGTATCAGATGGATTTGAATGCAACTTGACAAGGTGGTTCAATTGCGTTGAAACTTATGAAATATTTTTTCTGTTTTTTTAAAAATATTCAACTGATTCAATATTTTGTATATTTACGCTATACAAAAAAACAAAATAACAAATGATGATGCTCAGTACAATAATTTCATAGCTTTATAGTATCTATTGAACTAAATGTGTTTCATTTTATTGCACGATAATTTCAACACACGAAACTCATATCTTGCACGAGATTAACGCAAGAGTATGTAAGAACGAAAACCCAACGCAACAAAACGTGGCAATTGAATTTCATATATAATTTTTAGTGTCGTTGTTTCAATTTTCAATTCACATTACTTGATATCATGAATCGGGGACAAAGAGAAAAAAAGTTTGGTGGTATTAGTATACACTTTGATCATGAAAATAATCCCCTTAATGTTATGTCATGTGTTGTTACCGTACAATTCAAAGCTTGGGGCTACTTAAACAAAAACACCACAAAACATTCATAGACTTTGCGATTGCATAACAAAAGTACGGGATATGGGAACTCATTTTCATATTGATATGTGTTTTTTTTTAACATCTAAGATTGCATGGAAAACTTCACGCAAATGTGTACAATGGTTGAGAAGAAATAAGTCGATATGTGTCCACATGCATTTTGGAACGGACAATATTAGCTAGAGTCAGAGTGCGAGTCATATTTCGGAATATATACTTTGTGTGTACCGTGTTACAAATATTCTAAGTACATGTACATTCATTGTGTACATCTTCTTTCTCTTTCTTTATCGTTCCCATGTTACCGTTCGGTGTGGGTTCTGATTTTGTCTTTTTAATTTTTCCCTACTACCTTCTTAGACATTTCCCATTTCAGCTGCCTGCACTCTTCTGTATTCTACTGTTTAAGGTCCATGTTTTGCTGCCATAGAGGAGAGGGACAATAAACTGTATTGTATACTGCCATTTTGGTTTTTGTTGACAATTTTGCTTACCTACAAATGCCTTTCCTAGATGGTTATATATTGCTCCTTGCCTTTTTGATTCTCTGGCTAATTTCTTCTCTTAGTTTCTTCCCTCTAAGTTAATCATTACTCCTATAATTGTAGCTTTGAACTTGTTCTAAATTTTCTGCCCAATTTAAGATTTTGTGTTTTAGCTTTCCCCTAGTTACTATCATTGTTTTTTTTTGTTTGCATTTACTCTCATTCCTTTTTATTTAGTTCTTGTTCATAATGTTGATATTCGACTGAAGGTCACTTTCTGATTTTCCAAACAAAACTAAATCATCGGCATTGATACATTTATGGCTTGAGCTCCACATACTTACATTCATTTTCTTCATTTTTGAGGATACCGTTGCGACCGAATCCATAAATGTGATAAACAAAAAAGAGGATTTAGATTACAACCAAACCCTGTCTTACTCCTATATCTACATCAAATTCTGCAGATATGTTTCCAGCTACTCACTGCACATGTTAGTTTATTCTTCTAAAACTTTTAATGGATTCTATTAAATTTTGATCTACACTGTGTTCTTTTAAGCGAATGCCATAGTTCTTCCTCCTCACAGTGTCAAATGTCTTTTTAAGTCAATAAAAACAAAGGTGCAGGTCAATGTTCCTCTCAAGTAATTTTTCTATTATTTATCTAATTGTAAAAAATGTGGTCTTGTACACTTTTTCCTGCTCTGAATCCACCTTTGATGCTCTTCAACCGATCCTCTCCCCGCTTCCTTGTCTAATTTCCAGTATCCTGGCATATACGTTTCCTGAAACGCTGGCAGTGATATCCTCTATAGTTTGAGCATTCCATAGTTGATCCTTTCTCATGTATTGGTACTACCATTCCCTTTATCCAGTCGTCTGGGCAACTGTTTGGACTTCCATGCGTGTTGTCATATTGCATGTAATAGTTGTCTGCCTCTCTCCCCTTGGTTTTTAATCATTTCTGGATGAACTTGATCTGCTCCTGGGGCTTTCCCTAATTTCACTTTTTCTTATTGCTGTTTGGATTTCTTGCATTAATGTATCTAAATCTTCAGGTGTGTCCTATGGATTACTTGTTACTCTTACTAATTTATCTTTTCTCCCTTGTTTCATACGTTCTGGAAGGGATGTAATTGGTGAAAAGGCGTTCTCCGTGTTTTCATGATTTTGCTGTATTCTTTCATTTATTTCTCCTTTGTCATTCTTAATTTCTCGTATTGAGCATGCTTTGG
>JAXRKP010001484.1:112500-120456 GCA_037039925.1 Doris montereyensis | reverse complement strand
AATAGTAATAATAATACTAATAATAATTAATAATAACAATAATAATAATAATAATAATAAGAATAAATAATAATGATTGATGATGACTAAGAATGATATATAATACTAATGAATGATAATTATTATAATAATAAATATATAATAATAATAATAATAAATGCTGAAAATAATAATAGTAGTAAGAAGAATAAGAATAATACTAATACTACTACTACACTGTCTGCTTAGTACGACTACGACTAAGTACCACTACTCCTACTACTACTAATACTACTACTACTACCACTACTACTGAACGTACTACTTACTACTACGATTACTACTACTACTACTACCTACGACTACTACTACGTACTACTACTACTACAACTAAGCTAGTCGTCGTACGTCGTCTACTACTACTACCTACTACTACTACTACTACTAATAATAACTAATAATACTACTACTACTAAGACTAATAATAATAATGATAATACTACTACTACTAATCAACATACTAACACTAATAATAATAATATACTACTACAACAACTACTACTACTACCAGCACCACTACTACTAGCATACTGACTACATACTACTACTACTACTACTACGTTCTACTACTATCCACCAATAAGGACAGAACATACACGTGACGTTTCGGGTATAACCCAAAACATAAAGGAGGAAAAAAAGAAAAAGACAGTGGATGATAAGAAACGTAGCAGAGGAGGGTGTGAAGAATGAGCGAGAGTGGAAGGTTCAGATCTAGAATGAAATAAAAATATGAAAATAAGTAAGTAATAAAAGGTGAGAAGGGAGATAGGAGAGAATGAGAGAAACAGAGAGAGAGAGAGAGAGAGAGAGAGAGAGAGAGAGAGAGAGAGAGAGAGAGAGAGAGAGAGAGAGAGAGAGAGAGAGAGAGAGAGAGAGAGAGAGAGGAGGGGGAGGGAGGGAGGGAGGGAGGAGGGAGAGAGAGCCGCCCCACATCTTGTAACTAATCCTCATAGTTATTACCCTCATAATCTCTATGACATTTGGTCTTCGTTCTCGTCCTCTTCATCATCGTCTCTTCTTCATACCCCACCCCTCCACCATCACCCATGACCTCTCATCGTCATCATCATCATCATCATCATCATCATCATCTCATCATCTTCTTCTTCTTCTTCTTCTTCTTCTTCATAACATTGTAAATGTGAATATATTATGTACAAATATGAAGAATGTCATGTTATTTATGACTTTTAATCTATAATGATGCTGTATGCAAAATAATTGAAACATGCCTTGTTGAATGCTGTCTGCTGACTGTAATTAAGCTTTTATGTAATTATACAGAAATAAATAATAATATTGAAAGAAAGACTGAGGGAATGAATGATAGGATGGCAGTGAGAATGGAAGGCAAACGAACTTTTGTAATTGTTATGTTGGTCAATGGGCCACGGCCTTTTTCAATCCTAATAAAAAATATTCAATTCAATTCAATTCAATTCAATTCAATTCAATTCAATTCAATTCAATTCAATTCAATTCAATTCAATTCAATTCAATTCAATTTTCAATTTTATTCAATCCACAACGCCCCCGAGCGGGCGAAATGCATTTTGAGTGTATTTCCCAAGGAACACAACATCGGATCTAGCTTTGCTAGGATTCGAACCCGAGACTACATGATACCCACTCAGGTAGCAGGTAGCTTCACCGCTCGGGCACCGATGCCACTAGCGCACATGTAGTGTAGACCTTAACCAAGGTGTATAGTCTAGATCTAAGTCTACCTTCCATGGCATAACAACAACAATATAGCGACTAGACGTCACTTCCATGTCGACTTTTCATTGTGGGGAGCGTAACACCGTGACGGGTGTGTGACAGTTGATATAATGTAACAATAGCAGTCACAATGTGAACTGATGGGGTAAAGTTTTGAAAGAGATGGGGGTGACGGGTATGTGACAGTTGATATAATGTAACAATAGCTGTCACAATGTGAACTGATGGGGTAAGGTTTTGAAAGAGATGGGGGTGACGGGTGTGTGACAGTTGATATAATGTAACAATAACAGTAACAATGTGAACTGATGGGGCAAGGTTTTGAAAGAGATGGGGGTGACGGGTGTGTGACAGTTGATATAATGTAACAATAGCTGTCACAATGTGAACTGATGGGGTAAGGTTTTGAAAGAGATGGGGGTGACGGGTGTGTGACAGTTGATGTAATGTAACAGTGCCAGTCTGTGAACTGACGAGGCAGGTGAAGAAGATGGGGGTGACGGGTGTGTGACAGTTGATGTAATGTAACGGTGCCAGTCACAATGTGAACTGATAGGGTAAGGTTTTGAAAGAGATGGGGGGTGACGGGTGTGTGACAGTTGATATAATGTAACAGTGTCAGTCACAATGTGAACTGATGAGCAAAGTTTTGAAAGAGATGGGGTGACGGGTGTGTGACAGTTGATGTAATGTAACAGTGCCAGTCACAATGTGAACTGATGGGTAAGGTTTTGAAGAGATGGGGGTGACGGGTGTGTGACAGTTGATATAATGTAACAGTGCCAGTCACAATGTGAACTGATGAGGCAAAGTTTTGAAAGAGATGGGGGTGACGGGTGTGTGACAGTTGATATAATGTAACAATAACAGTTACAATGTGAACTGATGAGGCAAGGTTTTGAAGAAGATGGGGTGACGGGTGTGTGACAGTTGATATAATGTAACAGTGCCAGTCACAATGTGAACTGATGAGGCAAAGTTTTGAAAGAGATGGGGGTGACGGGTGTGTGACAGTTGATGTAATATAACAATAACAGTCACAATGTGAATTGATGGAGTAAAAGGTTTTGAAGAAGTTGGGGATGACGGGTGTGTGACAGTTGATATAATGAGAATAACAGTCACAAATAAAGACGTTCAAGGTCAGAAGAAGATTGTGACCAATGTGTGACAGTTGATATAATGTAACAGTGCCAGTCACAATGTGAACTGATGAGAAGGTTTTGAAAGTCAAGATGGGGGTGACGGGTGTGTGACAGTTGATATAAATGTAACAGTGCCAGTCACAATGTGCGGAGGCAAAGTTTGTGATGGCCAAATGGGGTGACGGGTGTGTGACAGTTTCTCCGATATAGGCAATAACAGTCACAATGAACTGATTGATATAATGTAACAAGTCACAAGGTTTTTTGAAGAGATGGGGGTGACGGGTGTGTGAAATATAATGTAACGGTGCCGGTCACAATGTGAACTGATGAGGCAAACCTTTGAAAAAGATGGGGGTGACGGGTGTGTGACAGTTGATATAATGTAACAGTGCCAGTCACAATGTGAACTGATGAGGCAAAGTTTTACTGAAAATTGAGATGGGGGTGACGGGTGTGTGACAGTTGATATAATCTAACAATAACAGTCACAATGTGAATTGATGAGGTAAGGTTTTGAAGAAGTTGGGGATGACAGGTGTGTGACAGTTGATATAATCTGACAATAACAGTCACAATGTTACTGATGAGGCAAGGTTTTAAGAAGATGGGGGTGACATGTGTGACAGTTGATATAATGTAACAGTGCCAGTCACAATGTGAACTGACGAGGCAAGGTTTTCAAGAAGATGGGAATGACAGGTGTGTGACAGATGATTATAAACATCCGCAGTGCCAGTCACAATGTGAACTGATGGGGCAAGGTTTTAAAGAAGATGGGGTGACGGGTGTGTGACAGTTGATGTAATGCCATAAATAACAGTCACAATGTGACGACTGATTACATCAAGGTTTTGAATACGAAGATGGGCGTGTGTCAATGACAACATGCTGAGATGGAGGTGGGGAGGGGAGCCATCCATGTTCATTAAAAGAGGTGTCGCTAAAGGGAGAGAACACACTGATGATGAGAATCCATGTCTGTCATTCTCTTTTCTCATGCCATCCATTATCTCTATTGTCTGATATTATTCTTCCTCATTTTTGTGATTCACTCATACCTCCTCATTGTTACTATCACTATCATTATGGGGGAGGTTGAATTTTCTTATGATTTTGTGATATTTTTTGTAATACTGTTAAAGATAAAACTGAATAAACGTTGAATTGTATAATGTTATTTCATTGTGTCTATGTGGCGACTGACGGTCTCATCTAGTAGTAGGCCTATAGAGTCAAACCTTACATCGCTTGGACTTACCATTCGAATCGGTTTTGCTGGATCTGATTTCGGGTCCTTGCAAAAACATAATAACAAAACAAGTATTCCTGACTTAGTTCTGCTGTAGTGGGGGTAATAGCTTCAACAGCCCAGCGTACTAGTAATGCTCAGCTTATCCCTTCAGAATATTTTATTACGCCGGTAGCTCGAGAATGGTAGTCCAAAGATAGTGGGTCGAGCCCCGCCAACGGTTGAAAAATTTTCTCAATTTTTTTCGAGCCCAATCTACCCCCGTCACCCTGTCTGGTAAGTGGATCGACACTTAGTCCCATCGGAGACGGACGATAAATTTAAAGTCCGTTTGCAGATCACAGCATTCTGTGCACGTTAAAGATCCCTTGGCTGTTTACAGGGTAGTACGTGCAACATTTAAAAAAAAATCCTACCAAATACCCCGAGATCACCTTAGTTGTGGATGTGGGTAAATCAAATTAAATCAAATCAATAAAAGATCAAGCGCAGGTAGCTCCAGTCAGTAGAGCGGCTCACGGCCACTCAGGAAGTTCGAGTTCTATTTCCAGTCACGCAAAATGTTTCTGGCCCTCCCGTCCGACCCAACAGCGAATAAATGGATAGCTAGGTCCGTTCAGGCCATGGGGTAGCTAGGGTCTGTTCAGACCATGGTGTAGCTATGTCTGTTCAGACCATGGGGTAGCTATGTCTGTTCAGACCATGGGGTAGCTAGGTCCGTTCAGACCATGGGGTAGATAGGTCCGTTCAGACCATGGGGTAGCTAGGTCTGTTCAGACCATGGGGTAGCTAGGTCTGTTCAGACCATGGGAGTAACGCTAGGTCTGTTCAGACCATGGGGTAGCTACGTCTGTTCAGACCATGGGGTAGCTAGGTCTGTTCAGACCATGGGGTAGCTTGGTCTGTTCAGACCATGGGGTAGCTAAGTCCGTTCATACCATGGACTAGCTAGGTCCGTTCATACTATGGGGTAGCTAGGTCTGTTCAGACCATGGGGTAGCTAGGTCTGTTCAGACCATGGGGTAGCTAGGTCTGTTCAGACCATGGGGTAGCTAGGTATGTTCAGACCATGGGGTAGCTAGGTCCGTTCAGACCATGGGGTAGCTAGGTCCGTTCAGGCCATGGGGTAGCTAGGTTATTTCAGGCCATGGGGTAGCTAGGTCTGTTCATACTATGGAGTAGCTAGTTCTGTTCAGACCACGGGTAGCTAGGTCTGTTCATACTATGGGGTAGCTAGGTCTGCTCAGACCATGGGGTAGCTTGGTCTGTTCAGACCATGGGGTAGCTAGGTCCGTTCAGACCATATAGTAGCTAGGTCTGTTCAAACCATGGGTTTGCTAGGTCTGTTCATACCATGGGTTTGCTGGTTTTGTTCAGACCATGGTGTAGCTAGGTCCGTTCAGACCATGGCGTAGCTAGGTCTGTTCAGACCATGGGGTAGCTAGGTCCGTTCATACCATTGGCTAGCTAGGTCTGTTCAGACCATGGCGTAGCTAGGTTCGTTCAGATCATGGGGTAGCTAGGTTCGTTCAAATCCTGGGGTAGCTAGGTTCGTTCAAATCATGGGGTAGCTAGGTTCGTTCCAAATCCTGGGGTAGCTAGGTTCGTTCAAATCCTGGGGTAGCTAGGTTCGTTCAAATCCTGGGGTAGCTAGGTTCGTTCAAATCCTGGGGTAGCTAGGTTCGTTCAAATCCTGGGGTAGCTAGGTTTGTTCAAATCATGGGGTAGTTAGGTTCGTTCAAATCCTGGGGTAGCTAGGTTCGTTCATATTCTGGGGTAGCTAGGTTCGTTCAAATCCTGGGGTAGCTAGGTTCGTTCAAATCCTGGGGTAGCTAGGTTCGTTCAAATCCTGGGGAAGCTAGGTTCGTTCAAATCATGGGGTAGCTAGGTTCGTTCAAATCCTGGGGTAGCTAGGTTCGTTCAAATCATGGGGTAGCTAGGTTCGTTCAAATCATGGGGTAGCTAGGTTCGTTCAAATCATGGGGTAGCTAGGTTCGTTCAAATCATGGGGTAGCTAGATCTGTTCAGACCATGGGGTAGCTAGGTCTGTTCACACCATGGGGTGGCTAGGTCCGTTCAGACCATATAGTAGCTAGGTCTGTTCAAACCATGGGTTTGCTAGGTCTGTTCATACCATGGGTTTGCTAGGTCTGTTCAGACCATGGGGTAGCTAGGTCTGTTCAGACCATGGGGTAGCTAGGTTTGTTCAGACGATGGGTTTGCTAGGTCTGTTCAGACTATGGTGTAGCTAGGTCTGTTCAGACCATGTACTAGCTAGGTCTGTTCGGACCATGGGGTAGCTAGGTCTGTTCAGACCATGGGTTTGCTAGGTCTGTTCGGACCATGGGGTAGCTGGGTCCGCTCAGACCATGTGTTAGCTAGGTCTGTTCGGACCATGGGGTAGCTAGGTCTGTTCAGACCATGGGGTAGCTAGGTCTGTTCAGACTATGAGGTAGCTAGGTCTGTTCGGACCATGGGGTAGCTGGGTCTGTTCAGACCATGGGTTTGTTAGGTCTGTTTAGACCATGGGGTATCTAGGTCCGTTCAGACCATGGGGTAGCTAGATCTGTTCAGACCATGGGTTTGCTAGGTCTGTTCGGACCATGGGTTTGCTAGGTTTGTTCCATGGTGTAGCTAGGTCTGTTCAGACCATGGGTTTGCTAGGTCTGTTCAGCTAGGTCCGTTCATACCATTGGCTAGCTGGGTCCGTTCAGACCGTAGAGTAGCTAGGTCTGTTAGGATCATGGGTTTACTAGGTCTGTTCAGACTATGGGGTAGCTAGGTCCGTTCAGACCATGGGGGTAGCTAGGTCTGTTCGGACCATGGGGTAGCTGAGTCTGTTGAGACCATGGGGTAGCTAGGTCTGGTCAGACCATGGATTTTCTAGGTCTGTTGAGACCATGAGTTTGCTGGGTCTGTTCAGGTCATGGAGTAGCTAGGTCTGTTCAGACCATGGGTTTGCTAGGTCTGTTCAGACCATGGGTTTGCTGGGTCTGTTCAGACAATGGAGTAGCTAGGTCTGTTCAGACCATGGGGTAGCTAGGTCTGTTCAGACCATGGGGTAGCTAGGTCCGTTCAGACCATAGGGTAGCTAGGTCCGTTCATACCATTAGGTAGCTAGGTCCGTTCAGACCATGAAGTAGCTAGGTCTGCTCAGATCATGGGTTTGCTAGGTCTGTTCACACCAAGGGTTTGCTAGGTCTGTTCAGACCAAGGGGTAGCTAAGTCTGTTCAAACCATGGGGTAGCTAGGTCTGTTCAGACTATGGGGTAGCTAGGTCCGTTCAGACCATGGGGTAGCTAGGTCTGTTCGGACCATGGGTTAGCTAGGTCTGTTCGGACCATGGGGTAGCTGGGTTTGTTCAGATTATGGGGTAGCTATGTCTGCTCAGACCATGGGGTAGCTATGTCTGTTCGGACCATGGGGTAGCTTAGTCTGTTCGGACCATGGGGTAGCTGGGTTTGTTCAGATCATGGGGTAGCTATGTCTGTTCAGACCATTGGGTAGCTGGGTCTGTTCAGATCACCAGGGGTAGCTAGGTCTGTTCAGACCATGGGGTAGCTATGTCTGTTCAGACCATGGGGTAGCTAGGTCTGTTCAGACCATGGGGTAGCTAGGTCTGTTCAGACCATGGGGTAGCTAGGTCTGCTCAGACCATGGGGTAGCTAGGTCTGTTCAGACCATGGGGTAGCAAGGTCTGTTCCGGACCATGGGGTAGCTGGGTTTGTTCAGATCATGGGGTAGCTATGTCTGTTCAGACCATGGGGTAGCTGGGTCTGTTCAGATCATGGGGTA
>JAXRKP010001484.1:105000-107500 GCA_037039925.1 Doris montereyensis | reverse complement strand
GTGGTGAAATGATCAATTCCTTTTTTTTCATTTACAGATGTGTTATTGAGAAGGTGCCAGATAGTTGAAGATTCAATGGATTCAACAAATAACAGTACTGTCTTCCCCGTTCCTATGTGATTGATCAAGTATTGTCTTCACACTCAACTCATCCAGAAGGAGTTTCATCTCACCGAGAAGGAGTTTCATCTCATCCAGAAGGAGTTTCATCTCATCCAGAAGGAGTTTCATCTCATCCAGAAGGAGTTTCATCTCATCGAGAAGAAGGTACCGGTACAACTCATCTGGAAATTGGCTCAACTCATCCAGAAGGTGGTGGTTTGTCTTCTTTAGAAGACTCGAGAATAGTTAATGAGTTGCCTTCATCGAACAAATGGAATAAACACCATGCATGCATCTTTTGTCATAAACATGTAATCGAAATGAGTGCGCATCTTGAAAAAAATGCACATTCATGAACCTGATGTAATAAAAGTTTTACTTTTAAGAAAGAGGAGTACGAAAAGAAGAAAGCAATGGTATATTCTTTTAAATGAAGGTGATTATCAACATAATGTTCATGTTTTGAAGACAGGCAGTGGTAATCTTTACCAAAATACCGTTCTAAAAATCATGACAAAAGTGAGTACATTGTGTGTCCCCATTGCAAAGCTATGTGTGTGAAAAAAATGTATTGGCTACCCAAGCGAATGATTGCTCGTTAAACGAAGGCTTGGAAAGCAAAGAAAGGGAAAAGCTGTTAAAGCTGGTCGTCTTTTGTTGCCAGTACCAAAAAATGTATCTGAGAGTTTTTATAGATCTGTTCTGGAGAAAATGAAAGTTGATGATGTCTCCAGACTCATTCAAAGCGATTCCATGCTCTTGAAATTCGGAGAAAGGTGTTTTAACTCGAAAGACCTCGAAGAACATACTCATGGTCATATAAGTGGAAGGCTTCGGGAGCTTGCTCGCCTTATTAGTTGAGAAAATACAAGTATGAAAGTGTCAAATCTCTATCACAGGCACTTGCATGTTAATAACTTTGATGAGTTATTGAAGGCTGCAAAAGATCTTGCCGAATTTGATGAATCTACTCATAGTTTTCAGAAAGGGTCACTGGCTTTAAGAATTGGCTATTCTTTAAAAAAATCAGTAAGAATTTTTAAAAGCTGAGGCTATGAAACAAGACGATATACGGTACTATTAAAAAGCAGGCTGATGATTTTGAAAACCTTTTCAGCGGGGACTGGTATGTTTGTTCGTCTGTCTGTCTATCTGTCTGTCTGTGGTGGATTTCATGTTATATCTTGTAACCAAGCTGTTTTGATGTGAATCGATCATATATATTTCACACTCTCCATTTGGAGAAGTTGTTGCCTCCTTCTTTACCTATTACTTCCTCCTGACGTTTCTATATTGTTGTCTACTCTAGCGTTTAAATCTCCTAAAACCATGAGTTCCTGTTTGTGTTTAATATTCTCTGCAGCTATTTAATTTTGTAAATCGTTTTCGAAGATATCTGTCTCTTCTTTAGTGACGTCTTCGTTTGGTCAATAAGCTATTAATAATTTAATTTCTCTTTCCTTTTTGGTTTAATATTTACCTCTAGTAGTTTTTCATGCCTTTATGCACTAGGAGGCCTATTCCTGCTCTAGCTCTATCTTTGACATCTACACTTAAGAAGATTAAAATATGATTTGGTCCAGCATGTTCTATTCCTTGTCCTTTTTTCTTTTGTTTCTGTAATAGACACAATGTCTACTTTGAACTTTTCCATTTCTTCAACTAATTCTAACTCTTTTCCATTTATTGCCCTAACATTCCATGTTCCAAAAATCATAGTCCGTGTTCGTTTCCATATTCGCCATTGAAAGGTCAATCCGGGTATATTGCATTTCTTTCTCTGAATCAGTTTGGTTTTGGATAAGCAGGGAATAGCTCACTGTACCCTAGGTAGATGGTGGGGCTGCCACCTTGAGGCTCTCTACCAGGCCTTGCTATTTTCTGTCAGGGTTAACTCCCTTAGCCTTTGGTCAGCCAAGACCTGCCTGCAAGGCAGCAGGAGACTCGGGGAGAGCGGAATCATCTACTCCCCGCACAGGTGCTTACCTGTCCACTGCCCAGCCGCCCACGATATAACAGCACACACAAAAAAACCTTATCTTCATGCACGACAACGCACCATCTCATGCACATGGCATTTGATGCAAGAGGCTATCCTGAGCAACACATTAAGATCAATACACTTCAACCATGACCATGTCATCACTGACTCCTGATCTCAACCATATAGAGCATATTTTATTTATCATGGGATATCATCGAGGTGAAAGTGAAGGTTCTACCCATCCAATTAACCAGAACTTCAAAGAGCAATCACAGATGTTTGGGATGCTATTTCCACAGGCCGACACGTTCAAAGACTTTGCATTCTATGTCATGATGGTGCACCGCACTAGTCCAAACAAAAGGTGAATATACTACACGATGTTTTGGATCCAAACAAAAGGTGAATATATTA
>JAXRKP010001484.1:97500-100000 GCA_037039925.1 Doris montereyensis | reverse complement strand
GATCTAGTCTACAGTAAATTTCTGAGAAGATTAATTCACTGTTGTTACACTTTAAGGCTAGTTGAAAATGAGGTCCCTACGAACAAGTCAGTGGATTAACCAAAAAGTGCTTCTGTTGGCAATCCCATTTATTCTATTTGGAGTGTTCCTTGTGGATGTTGTGCATGGAAAAGATCCTAGTATACATAAGCATAACTCGAGTGATTCAATTTCTGAACCTGGTGGTCATCATGAAGGAAAGCGGTAGCCATGGTGAGGATTTTGGTGGTCACCGCACAGAAGGGCTTTATGTGGCAGGCATCAATTACCGAGGAATTCGAGATCCTCTTATCTTCACTATTGTCATACTCTTGGTCAGTGTCAGCAAAATTGGTAAGAAAAAGTTCTATTTTCTCTTAAAATGAAATTCTCTTTTATCATGATTAGTATGAAACAAGTTCTATTTTCTCTTAAAATGAAATTCTCTTTTCCATGATTAGTATGAACAAGTTATATTTTCTCCTAAAATGAAATTCTCTTTTCCCATGATTGGTAAGAACAAGTTCTACTTTCTCTTATAAAAGGAAATTCTCTTTTCCCCATGATTCTTATGAAAAAAATATAAATAATTTAACTTTCTTCTTCTGTCTCAATTATTTTTTTTATGGCAGTTTTGATCTTGATTAAAATTTTCAAGCCATCCGGAGCGTTTTTGTTCAGTTTTTAGGGGTAGCAATGTTGCTTGCGATTGATTTCAGGACAAGTTCTCTTTTTCCTCTCTCCCACCCCCCCCTTCCTTTTTTTCTTTTCATTTTCACTGCATCGGTGTCATTATTTTAATTTTAAGAAACCTTTGCTAACAAGTAATTACAACAATGTATACATATAATATACACACATCCTAAATTTATAAAGACAAAGAGTGAGGCAAGGGACATGTTGAAAGTGAGGATCAAGGCCATGAAATAAATATATTATATTATATTGCAGCCCTTTGGGACTGGAGCAAAGAGATACAAAGTAATCTAAGACCAGCGATAGATAGAAAATGTTTTTCACGATATAATTGTGCTCTTAAGAAAGGTATCTCACTCTTTTCCCTTGCTGGACTCAGGTGTGAATGAGTACCCAGCTACAGGTAGAGAAAGATCTTGTCAGAATGTTAATACAAAGCTCCTAACAGGCTGCTGTACTGTATGTTATACTCCCCAAGGAGTTGAGAAAGACGTTGGATGAAATGGCTTGGGAGATAAATGATATACATGCAGTCTGTGTGCCTACTTTTGTGCGGGGATACAGACTACAATCCATTATATAATACGGTGCCGGCAGCCTTGTGGTTGAGTTGCCAGACTTGAGATTTTGAGGTATTGGTCATGTGTTCAAAACCTGGTAATAAAACATTCAACAAGCATTCATTTGGCCCACTCTGTCCAGGTGAAAATGAGTACCAGCATTAACGGGAGTAAAATCTATGAGACTAGTTCATCACCTAATCCTTTTCACATTATATTTAATGTAGAATCGTTTATAATATAAGTGTCCTGTAGTTCAATCATAATGATATTAAAATGTAATAAAATGAACGTTTAATGAGAAATACTTGTTAGTCTAAGTTGGAAATAATTATTTTATCTCAATGTTATCTCCCTCGTGAAGCATCACATTGTACGCTTAAGTGTGTACCAACTATACCTCATTCAAAAACACACACACACACACACACACATGCCAATATATTGTGTAGACAGAATGGGAGAATGCCTTCAGAAGTCTGAAAGGGAGAAGTTTCATGTAAACGGGGAGAAACCATAATATTATATATAATATTGCTGTTGTGCAATCCAATGATTGGGGCCAGTGTATCACATGGCTCAGGAAAAGGGGGCTTGGAACGATTTGGAATTCACTGTCTATATAGATCTAAAGGGGGGTTTTGTTTTTGCATGTTGTGGTTGTGTACAATCCAATGTTTGGGATTAAGTGTATTGGATGATTCAGAAAGAGAGAGAGAGAGAGAGAGAGAGAGAGAGAGAGAGAGAGAGAGAGAGAGAGAGAGAGAGAGAGAGAGAGAGAATAGAATGGTATCTCAACGAATCAGCAGTTGGATTTCTATTGAGGTGTGACATAGTGACAACCGTGTCGTGAGGGTGTGTGTTGATATATAGAAATAGAATCAGTGTATGTGTATGTGTGACAAAATAAGCCCAGACATGTCATATTATAAATGGAACGCCTTTAGGATGCCACATGTGGATCTCATGGGAGGGGGGTCGGTGAGCTGGTGGAAAATTACATGGAAGGGTGCTCTTTCGTGTGTGCATAGAAGTGTTTTTAGGTTTGAGAGAAAGAGAAAGAGAGAGAGAGAGAGAGAGAGAGAGAGAGAGAGAGAGAGAGAGAGAGAGAGAGAGAGACATGTACACAAAGCGAGAGTGACACAGTATGTAAAAAGCAAAGGGGCTAGGGGATGAACGGGTGGTCGCCTTAATCTTTAAGCTCAATTTTAAAAGTAATGCATCAT
>JAXRKP010001484.1:47500-92500 GCA_037039925.1 Doris montereyensis | reverse complement strand
TAACTGTTAAACGTAGCAGCCTATATATATATATATATATATATATATATATATATATACACGACTTGTCTCATTCACTGTAGATCAGGGTATAGTAATAGTATATGGGGCAGTCAGTCACATACTGCAAGCAACGGCGATTGTGTTTAAAGTCGCACACATTTATGTCTCCTGTCTTAGTTTTAAGTAAAACATTCCTCTAGACATTCTTCATGGTTTTTAAGAAAATTGACAGCAGGCAAAAAATGTCTGAGGTAATTTTGAGCCACCAAGAGATTGACGTAGGTAGTTGGATAATAGATGTAGGCACATACGTTTAAACGTACTAGCTCAAGACAAGCATGGTTAAATGTTTAAACAGTGGGACAGAGAGAGAGACAGAGACAGAGAGACCGAGACAGAGACAGAAGAGACAGAGACAGACAGAGAGAGACCGAGACAGAGAACATAATAATGAGTACACTTCTTTGCTTCATGTTCAGTTTCTAGATTTCTATCTATATATAACCCTCAAGACTGTAACAAATTTATGTGAATGTCTTTTTTTTTCTCTTCGTTTTTCAGCATTTTGATTATTCTGGGAACTGTCTTTGGAGCCCTCATTTAGTGAGTTGTTAGCGTTCACACCTTTAAGAATTATCTGTATATATATTTGTACCTTTCGTAAAGTGGCGGAACACGTGAGAGGACTCGATAGTCGAGAGCCATGGTGTCGGCCTCTCAACTAAAAAGTAGTGGGTTCGAGCCCCACCGACGGTTGACATTTTTCTCGAGCCCACTTTGCCCCCACACCCTTGGTCCAGGCTGATGGATCGACGCCTAGCCCCATCGGAGACGGACGATAAAAGGGAGACCCTGTGTGCAGATCACAACACTCTGTGCGCATTAAAAATTTATTGTCTGTTTACAGTGCAGTGCGGGGAAAAAAAAAAAACCTGCCAGAAACCGCGAGATCACATTAGTTGTGGTTGTGGGTGAATCTAATAAAACTAAAAAAAATATTTCCATAAAACACAACATTTGGTATTGTGATGCTGTGATTTCCACGCATGAGTTGCCGGCCTTGAATCTAATTCTCAGTAATGCTACGATTTAAAGTGTAAAATGATTTTAGTAAAGTAGGTAGATCTAGTCCTTGTTGGAATCCACTAACATTAACGCAGAGGCAAAGCTGTTCCGATAATGCCAAGGTTAGACACCAAATAGACATTTCCCCCTCTTTCTGTCTGTCTGCGTTTCTGTCTCCCACTTTCTCTCTATCTCCCCCCCCCCTCTGTTTCTCTTTGTGCATCTCTCTCTTCACCCTCTCTCTCTCCTCCCCTCCTCCCACTCCTCTCCTCTCTCTCTCTCTCTCTCTCTCTCTCTCTCTCTCTCTCTCTCTCTCTCTCTCTCTCTCTCCTCTCTCTCTCTCTCTCTCTCTCTCTCTCTCTCTCTCTCTCTCTCTCTCTCTCTCTCTCTCTGTCTCTCTCTGTCTCTCTCTCTGTCTGTCTCTCTCTCTCTCTCTCTCTCTCTCTCTCTCTCTCTCTCTCTCTCTCTCTCTCTCTCTCTCTCTCTCTCTCTCTCTCTCTCTCTCTCTCTCTCTCTCTCTCTCTCTCTCTCTCTCTCTCTCTCTCTCCCTCCCTCTCTCTCTCTCTCTCTGCGCTTTAAGAATAGATTTGACTCAACTTATATTACACTAAATCGTAGCATTATCCGACTGTCTCTTGATTGTATGGGCGCTTGCATATTAGGTATTATATATATATATATATATAATATATATATAAGATATATCTTTATATAAGATAAGATAATCTTTTGGCGAAATTTGTTTTAGTCACAATTTCATAATATTTCACAAACAAATGATCCTTTCTTAAAAAGTATAATATGATACAAATTACATAAAATTATAATAACTATGATAATAACATATATTTCCGACATATCTTACACAGCCAATATAAATAGATCGATACTGGCCTTGTATTTGCATTGTTTGTTCTTCTTTCTCTTTTACCTGCAGCTTAACTGGCCTGTCCGATGACCTACCCAAGTTTTTCGCACCCCATGAGTTTTCATCTTCCTCTTGCCCCCGTGAGTAGACAGCATTTTCATCTCCTGTTATTCTTCTGTTGTGCCGCTTTTTTTTTGTCATACTGCTTGATAGTAATGATACTGACAATGAGGTTATATATAGAAATGAAATATGGTTTCATATGGTTTCATATGAAATATTAATGATACTGACAATGAGGTTATATATAGAAATGAAATATGGTTTCATATGATAGTAATGATACTGACAATGAGGTTATATATATAGAAATGAAATATAATTTCATATGATAGTAATGATACTGACAATGAGGTTATATATAGAAATAGTAATGATACTGACAATGAGGTTATATATAGAAATGAAATATAATTTCATATGATAGTAATGATACTGACAATGAGGTCACATATACAAATGAAACATAATTTCATATGATAGTAATGATACTGACAATGAGGTCATATATAGAAATGAAATATAGTGTCATATGATAGTAATGATACTGACAATGAGGTGATGTAGAAATGAAATATAGTTTCATATGATGGTAATAATACTGACAATGAGGTCATATATAGAAATGAAATATAGTGTCATATGATAGTAATGATACTGACAATGAGGTGATGTAGAAATGAAATATAGTGTCATATGATGGTAATGATACTGACAATGAGGTCATATATAGAAATGAAATATAGTGTCATATGATAGTAATGATACTGACAATGAGGTCATATATAGAAATGAAATATAGTGTCATATGATAGTAATAATACCGACAATGAGGTGATATAGAAATGAAATATAGTGTCATATGATAGTAATGATACTGACAATGAGGTGATGTAGAAATGAAATATAGTTTCATATGATGGTAATAATACTGACAATGAGGTCATATATAGAAATGAAATATAGTGTCATATGATGGTAATGATACTGACAATGAGGTCATATATAGAAATGAAATATAGTGTCATATGATGGTAATGATACTGACAATGAGGTGATATAGAAATGAAATATAGTGTCAAATGATAGTAATGATACTGACAATGAGGTCATATATAGAAATGAAATATAGTGTCATATGATAGTAATCATACTGACAATGAGGTGATATAGAAATGAAATATAGTGTCAAATGATAGTATGATGATAATAATTAAATTCACGATAATAATAAGGATAGTAGTAATAATAGTAATGTTAATGAAAATAAGGTTAAGGATAAGGAGAATAATAATGATAGTAATAATGATAACATTATTAATAATAATGATAATAATAATAATAATAATGATATAATGATGATAATAATAATAATATACTACTACTAGTACTACTACTACTACTAATACTAATACTAATACCAATACTACTGCTACTACTACTACTATTACTACTACTACTACTACTACTACTACTACTGCTACTACTACTACTACTACTAATAATAATAATAATAACAAGCTGAAATCCTGCTCATTGAGCAGGTTGTTTTTAAAATATGACGATGTAGTCATACAAATGCTAACATCCCACTCAATGAGCAAGTTATTATTCTTTTCCAACCCAACCTTGGCCAAATAAGATTTAGTAGATCTAGAGTAGCTCCAGATCTATTTCTAGATCTAGATGTAGAGTAAATTTAAGAGGAAAAATGTCCATCTAATGTGCGCTAACTAAGAGATCTAGAGATTAACTTGCTAAAAGAGAGAAGAGTTACGCTAGATCTAGGTTAGAATTTGAGCATTATCTGTTTAGCAGTGGATTGGGGACAATGGGCATGGATGGGTCATCGGCGGCCCAACTTTTGCAGGCTTTTTGGGTTGCGAAAAGCGGTGGGTTTGGCAGCAATCGCGAATGAATTGTGCAGAATAGGGTTTGAAGAAAGAAAACGGTTTTCAAATAAAACATTTGCCTAAAACATGCACAGATAGTATATAAAAGTTGTGTTAAAACTGTGTTAAAACTTGAGCATTTTATGTTCAGCGGTTTGTGAGCCTATTCTGACTGGATGAAAACGCAATGTCGTAAAGTCATAAATATATATATATATATAGATAGATAATAATAATAATACTAGTAATTATAATAAAATAATTATTATAATGATGATGACGGTAGATCACATACATACTCTTCTTTTCTTATGTTTGTTTGTCAGTGGGTTTTTTTTAAAGTAATGATTGTATGCAAAACTAAACGAATAGTGCTTTGTTCAGAGAACATCTACTTTTAGGGATTGAAGTCACGAAATGAAAAAAACATTTTCTATGTATTGTTGCGTTTGTTCATTGACATCAGAATTATTCTGGAGGCGCCTTCAATCTTCATGACCGGACCTTTGGTGAAAATCTGGGCAGCGTCTTGTTGTTTGCAGTGGTGGTGAGTAAAAGATAAAGATGATGATGATAAAGAACGGATTTATAGCTTTTATCTCCCTCTACATACAGTGCAGGCTCACCGACTGTACATCTTTTATATAATAAATCCCCCAGCAGACCATTTCATTGAAAGTCATTCTCAACTCCCAGGTGGGAGTTTACATTACAGTAGAGTACGCTTTGTACTAACGCCCTGACAGGATCTTTCTTTACCCATAGCTGGTTACTCTCAATTGCGCCTGACAGGATCTTTCTTTACCCATAGCTGGTTACTCTCAATTGCGCCTGACAGGATCTTTCTTTACCCATAGCTGGTTACTCTCAATTGCGCCTGACAGGATCTTTCTTTACCCATAGCTGGTTACGCTCATTCACACCTGTACATTACAGCAGAGTACGCATTGTACTAACACCCTGACAGAATCTTTCTTTACCCATAGCTGGTTACTCTCAATTAAGCCTGACAGGATCTTTTGTTATCCATAGCTGGTTACTCTCAATTGCGGCTGACAGGATCTTTCTTTACCCATAGCTGGTTACTCTCAATTGCGCCTGACAGGATCTATTGTTATCCATAGCTGGTTACTCTCAATTGCGCCTGACAGGATCTTTCTTTACCCATAGCTGGTTACTCTCAATTGCGCCTGACAGGATCTTTCTTTACCCATAGCTGGTTACTCTCAATTGCGCCTGACAGGATCTTTCTTTACCCATAGCTGGTTACTCTCAATTGTACCTGACAGGATCTTTCTTTACCCATAGCTGGTTACTCTCAATTGCGGCTGACAGGATCTTTCTTTATCCATAGCTGGTTACTCTCAATTAATCCTGACAGGATCTTTCTTTACCCATAGCTGGTTACTCTCAATTGCGCTTGACAGGATCTTTCTTTACCCATAGCTGGTTACTCTCAATTGCGCCTGACAGGATCTTTCTTTTCCCATAGCTGGTTACTCTCAATTGCGCCTGACAGAATCTTTCTTTTCCCATAGCTGGTTACTCTCAATTGCGCCTGACAGGATCTTTTTTACCCATAGCTGGTTACTCTCAATTGCGGCTGACAGGATCTTTCTTTACCCATAGCTGGTTACTCTCAATTGCGCCTGACAGGATCTTTTTTTACCCAAAGCTGGTTACTCTCAATTGCGCCTGACAGGATCTTTCTTTTCCCATAGCTAATTACTCTCAATTGCGCCTGACAGGATCTTTCTTTACCCATAGCTGGTTACTCTCAATTGCGCTTGACAGGATCTTTCTTTACCCATAGCTGGTTACTCTCAATTGCGCCTGACAGGATCTTTTTTTCCCATAGCTGGTTACTCTCAATTGCGCCTGACAGAATCTTTCTTTTTTAGTCATAGCTGGTTACTCTCAATTGCGCCTGACAGGATCTTTTTTTACCCATAGCTGGTTACTCTCAATTGCGCCTGACAGGATCTTTTTTTACCCAAAGCTGGTTACTCTCAATTGCGCCTGACAGGATCTTTCTTTTCCCATAGCTGGTTACTCTCAATTGCGCCTGACAGGATCTTTCTTTTCCCATAGCTGGTTACTCTCACTTAAGCCTGACAGGATCTTTCTTTACCCATAGCTGGTTACTCTCAATTGAGCCTGACAGGATCTTTCTTTACCCAATGGAACTGGTTACTCTCAATTGCGCCTGACAGGATCTTTCTTTACCCATAGCTGGTTACTCTCAATTAAGCCTGACAGGATCTTTCTTTATCCATAGCTGGTTACTCTCAATTGCGCCTGACAGGATCTTTCTTTACCCATAGCTGGTTACTCTCAATTGCGCCTGACAGGATCTTTCTTTACCCATTGCTGGGTGCTCTCATTCACGCCTGAGTCAAAAATAGTACCAGGGTAGTATAGCTTGTAATGTGGAACGATCGCCTTTGGAATAAATTATAGTAACCAAAACTGTGACAGACTTAATGAGTTGCGATTGTTCAAGGGGACTCAGTAGTCAAGAGGCAAAATTTGGCCTCTCAAACAAAAGGTAGTGGGCTTGAGCCTCGCCAACGGTTTGAAGATTGTCTAGAGTTTCTTCGAGCAAAATCTACCCTCTGGTACAGGTAGGTGGATTGACACCTAATCCATGGGAGATGGACGATGAAAAGGAGGTTTCCCCGTGCAGATCACAACATTATGTGCGCATGAAAGATCCCTTGGCTGTTTATAGGGCAGTCCGGGCATAGAAATTTAAAATCCTACCAAAAACCCCAAAATCACCTTAGTTGAGGGTGTGGGTAAATCAAATCAAAATCAAGCGATTGGTCAAAGTCCAAGTCAGTTGCTCATGGTCAGTCTCATGACATGACTGTGTCAGTTACACAATTTCACATATCCCATATATTGTGGACTTACGATGCGTTTAGCAGTTTCACCGACAATATGTATATAATATTTAAATGAAATGTTTTGCTGTTAATCGGTATCCAAAGATGAGAAGCCCAACCCAAGTTGATGTTAACCTTGAGATAAGATAATAAATGTTGTTTTCCTATAAGTGAGATGATTTAGACAGAAAGGCTGCGGTTTTATTGTATGTCCAATTTGTTCTTATATCTAATATATTCTTAGTATCTAGTGTGTTGTTGTTTCCAGTGTGTTCTAATAGCCGATGTGTTGTTATCCCAATGTGTCCTTGTATCTAGTGTGTTGTTGTTTCCAATGTGTTCTAATATCCAATGTGTTTTTATCCCAATGTGTTGTTGTTTCTAATTTGTTCTAATGTCCAACATGTTCTTATCCCAATGTGTCCTTGTATCCAGTGTGTTGTTGTTTCCAATGTGTTCTAATATCCAATGTGTTCTTATTCCAATGTGTCCTTGTATCCGGTGTATTGTTGTTTCCAGTGTGTTTTTATATCCAATGTGTTGTTCTATCTAATTCCAACTAAGTGTGGGTAATGTGGCATGAAAACAACTAATGTGTTGTTCTATCTGATTACAGCTAAGTGTGGGTAATAGGACATGAACACATCTAATGTGTTGTTCTATCTGATTCCAGCTAAGTGTGGGTAATGTGGCATGAACACATCTAATGTGTTGTTCTATCTGGTTCCATCTAAGTGTGGGTAATATGACATGAACACATCTATTGTGTTGTTCTATCTGATTACATCTAAGTGTGGGTAATAGGACATGAACACATCTATTGTGTTGTTCTATCTGATTACATCTAAGTGTGGGTAATATGACATGAACACATCTATTGTGTTGTTCTATCTGATTCCATCTAAGTGTGGGTAATAGGACATGAACACATCTAATGTGTTGTTCTATCTGATTCCAGCTAAGTGTGGGTAATATGACATGAACACATCTAATGTGTTGTTCTATCTGATTCCAGCTAAGTGTGGGTAATGTGGCATGAACACATCTAATGTGTTGTTCTATCTGATTCCAGCTAAGTGTGGGTAATAGGACATGAACACATCTAATGTGTTGTTCTATCTGATTCCAGCTAAGTGTGGGTAATGTGGCATGAACACATCTAATGTGTTTTATTACAATTCAACCTTTCACGACAGTTGGAAAATTTTCTCTAGTTTTTTCGAGCTAAATCTGGCTAACATCACTGTTGCCGCAAATAGGGACCTGTTTTTTATTTTAAAGAACAATGTGGTTAAATCGTCACGCACTTTTCAGTTGCTAAGAATAACTGATGAGGGGGCGTCTTTGAATCCAATAGAATTTAAAGACAGCTAATTTTGTCAAGTGAAAAAGGTGTTCTGTTATATCTGAAATGTTCTTTTAAGTGATGTTTTTATAAGCGATAGGCAATGTGATGTCTTTAAATGATTTGACACACAGAGCAGCCACAAAAGAACTCAATTGCTCGCCATTTTATCCCTCATCACTATTCATAACGTTTTCCCTCCACAGGGCACGATTTTGGCGTGTGCATTAGTTGGTGAGTTGATACCCCATTTATTAATGAAGGTTTTATGTGAATTTGGAGGTTAGAAGGAAAGAGTTTGAAGATACATAGCTGCCAACCAGGACGTAAAAAAACCCAACGTGTTAAGTATCTTTCTTTGACTTTTGAGTCCGTAAGTCTATTTACCTTGAAAATTACGTATATGAGGGATAACTGTATTTTGTTTGTATAGAAAACCAAATTTAACAACAGATTCAGAGAGATGGAAGTCCATGGACGTCATTTTGAATTAAAACAACTATTGCACTTCACCAGAAAAGCCAGTGAATGGCAGATTTTTTTGTTATTTTACCGTAGAAGGGATCATTTCAAATTAAATGGTCAATGTTTTCTGGAATATTATGGGCTTTTTCTGCAAATTAGAATTAGTTTACACAGTAAGACGTAAGAGTTTGTTTTGCGATTTGGAAAGGTTGGCAGCTATGATTAGATAGAAGAGATGGATTTATAATATATAAAAAAAGGAATGTTTTTCTTCAGAAAACTAAAATCATTTGGAGTAGATATTGGTGCTTTTTTATTCTGCCACGATCGAAGGCATAGTGACATTCTGGATTTGTTTTGGGGGAGAGGGGGGGGGTGTAAGATTACAAGGCAAATAACGTCTAGATAGGGCTCTGAGAAAAGCAGGTGAATTAATTTGTCAGCAATAATTTTCTCACACTTAGTAGGTTTATTTACATCACACTGTCTTAAAAAAAAAAAAAGTACAATATTTTCTCTGACCATCATCACCCTCTCTTCTTTTTCTTCTTCTTCTCATGAAGGGACTGGTTCAATGTTTGAGATTAATTCACTATCATCTCCTTAATACGATTACGTTTTTTTTTTTGCGTACTGGATTGTGCATAGGCCTTTTTTAACAAGCATGTATGCGTGGCTACATCTTTCTGCTGATAGATGGTTATTGTCTTTTTTTAAACTGCTAAATAATTGCATACTGAAACCTTACCTTAACCGTAACTACCTCTGTTCCAGGAGACGCAAAATGCCTGAACATGATCCCTCCCATTTTCTTTACCCTGTGCTGCTCTTCTGACTCTTTTAGGAAGACCATCACCCCTCTCCGCTCCTCTCTTTCTCTTTTTCTTTCTCCACCATTCTGCGCCATGTTGTTTTTTGGACACCCTCTCTCTCTCTTTCCTTCCGGTGTCCATCCCAAGGCAACAGCCACCCTCATTTCCATGCTGAAGCAATATGGCAATATTCATTCAAAATCACATGTTGATCTTTGTTGCTGGTAGGTCCTACTTCTTTCCTTTCTCTCTTTCACATGAGTATTATCTGGCTGATATCTGTTGATCCACCTTGAGATCACTGTTTATTACAATGAAAAGGATAAATTTTAGTGAAACAATCATATTTATTGTTATCTTTATTGAACAGGCACTGCTGACAAGTCCTGTTTCTTTTCTTACACATTCAATTCAATTCAAATACTCTATTGCATTCCAGAGGAAATGTGCTTTACAGATGCGTAAAAAACAAGTGAATAAAAGTATAGGTAGATTAATTGTGTAAAAATTGGTGTTTCCACACACATACATGTCTATACATACATCATACATAGTATTTTGAGAAAGAATGAAAAAAAAATATATATAGTATCTTATTTTAAGACACACCCCTAAACTAACAAACAAACAAACAAAAGCCCAGCTTTATTAATTCTGGTTTTATTTCTCTGACAGGGTCATCTCTCTATGGCCTGGCCAAAGCTGGTGCTATGGGGAGCATCGCAGACATGGGGTTTGTGGAGATCATGGTGTTTGCCTCTCTCATTGTGGCCGTTGATCCAGTGGCGGTGAGTGAAGCGTAGAGCTCTAACAACCGAGAAAAAGGGAGAGAGAGAGAGAGAGAGAGAGAGAGAGAGAGAGAGAGAGAGAGAGAGAAAGAGAGAGAGAGAGAGAGAGAGGAGAGAGAGAGAGAGAGAGAGAGAGAGAGAGAGAGAGAGAGAGAGAGAGAGAGAGAGAGAGAGAGAGAGAGAGAGAGAGAGAGAGAGAGAGAGAGAGAGAGAGAGAGAGAGAGAGAGAGAGAAGGAGGGGAGAGAGAGAGAGATTGAAGAGAGGGGGGAGGAGGAGAGTAAAAAGACGAGTTGTTTTGGGGAAAAAGACGAGTTGTTTCGGTAAAATAGTGTAATTGTTTTATGCATTGGTTCCTCCCTTGTAGGTGCTAGCCGTGTTCAACGAGGTTGGAGTCAACCATGTTCTGTACTTCCTGGTGTTTGGTGAATCCTTGCTTAACGGTAGGTACCCTGGTTGAGACTGATTGATTTTGCTCATTGAATAAATGGTTGGTACCTACCTGTCCGGTGGGTGTATGTGTGTTGGTTGGTTGACTGGTTTTAGGTTTGTCAGTAAGAGGTATAATGGTGCTCTGGTCAGTGTGTGAATGTGACACTGGTTCGAACCCAGGCTGGCCCAGATTTGTCTTTCCCGACTTTGTACTCTTAGTGAAGGTACTTTAACTCTGCTTTTCTTAAGTTTACAGAGGTGTAAAGGAGTACCCAGCTATAGAGAGAAGGATCTTGTCAGAGAGTGTTAGTACGATATGCCTTATAGGCAGCTGAACTGTATGCTCCGCAGTGAGTTGGCAGGGATAAATGGTGTAAATTCAGTGAGCCTCACGTATGTGGGTATACAGGCTATCAGTCCATCTTTATCGTTCTATCAGTTTGGTTTATTGACGTTAACTTTGTTTGTATGTTTCTTTGATTGGCTGTTTGTTGGTTGGTTGCTTGACACCGATTCTGAGGATACGAGCTTTGGGGCTATCGTATTTGCTTTTCCAGGGTAGGTTTTTGTGGAAAGAATTCACTGCATCAAAATGACACCAAGAAACATTGAATGAGTTTAAGATTTGTTACATATTCCTGATAACGCAATAAAACATGATTACCGTACATAGTAGACTGTTTTGATGTTTCCAGATGGGGTCACCGTTGTTCTGTACAAGGTGTTCCAAGCATACAATGTCATGGACGAGATAACAGGCCTTCACGTGAGTCTATAAATAGATTACATGAATTCCTTGAGAAGAAGGACAGTGTAGAAATTCAGAGAAAAGAAAACACATTCTTTTTTGCCTTGTTGCTACTTCCTTTCATTCTTTTTGTATTAGTTCTTCTCTCTTGTCCCAGTCTTGTCTCTTTCTTCATTCCTTGTTTTCCATACTCATACCTTTCTTTCTTTCTTTCTTTCTTTTTTTCTTTCTCTCTCTGTCTCTCTCTGTCTCTGTCTATCTGTCTGTCTGTCTGTCTGTCTGTCTGTCTCTCTCTCTCTCTCTCTCTGTCTCTCTCTCTCTCTCTCTCTCTCTTTTCTCTCTCTCTCTCTCTCTCTCTCTCTCTCTCTCTCTCTCTCTCTCTCTCTCTCTCTCTCTCTCTCTCTCTCTCTCTCTCTCTCTCTCTCTCTCTCTCTCTCTCTCTCTTTCATTCTCTCTCTCTCTTTCTCTCTCTCTCTCTCTCTCTCTCTCTCTCTCTCTCTCTCTCTCTCTCTCTCTCTCTCTCTCTCTCTCTCTCTCTCTCTCTCTCTCTCTCTCTCTCTCTCTCTCTCTCTCTCTCTCTCTCTCTCTCTCTCTCTCTCTCTCTCTCTCTCTCTCTCTCTCTCTCTCTCTCTCTCTCTCTCTCTCTCTCTCTCTCTCACACACACACCTTTTATTATTACTTATTTATTTACTTATGTATTTATTTTTATTTTTGTCTAGATCAAAACCTCCCATTCTCTTGTCTTCTTTTTTGTACTCTCCATTTTCCCTTCTACTCGTTCTTATTATCACCGTCTGTTCTGTTCCTTTTTTCTTCCTCCTTTCTGTTTTTCGTCTGACATCACATTGTGTGCTGCCTGAATAGGTGTTTAGATTTAGAAATTTCTCGCTTGTTGTCTAATGAAGGGTTTTACCTGAAATCTCACGTGTTTGTTCTGTTCTTATTGGCGGAGTTGTCATATGTTGTTGTTTTTCACCTATTAGAAAATGTGATAAACTGGAAATGCTTTTTATGAAACCACAGAGAAAAGTATAGAAGTTGTCTATTAATATAAAAAGAAAGACTAAAATGACTTTTTAAAAACCTTACGAATCCCCAAATATACATGTAAGTCTAAAAATCCCCAAATTTACCTGTAGGTATCATAAACAGATTATCAAATGGTCCTATCTTAGAACACTTATTTTTACCGCAACTCATTTCATTTACTCCTAACACAGAAAGGCTGTGGAACAAACTTGCCAACAGAAAATAAACTGAGTGGTAGCACGGAAATCTTTAAAAATGAAATGAAACAAATCACTTTAGAATCAAAACTAGATTAAACGGTTTTAAAAACAAAATGAAACACATCACTTAAGAATCAAAACTAGATTAAATGGTTGCATTAAAAAATACAGACCAAAGATGTCTACTTTTAAGAATGGATGTGGTAGAAATCAATCATGTCTTTATTGCATTTTACTGCTTCCTGTTTTCTCTATTTTGCCTTTAAAAATAAATAAAATAGGACTGATTCTAAAGAAGGTAGCCATAAAGTTATTTCCTTTCCCGTTGCTGAATTTTACTCAACATTGTGTGATTTCATTCTGCAGATATTTTTAGGAATCGTCAAGTTTTCGTTGTTTGTATTGGTGGGCTTGCTCTTGGCATTCTGGCCGGCTTGGCGTCTGCTCTGCTCACCAAGACGACAAGGCACGTCAAAGGTAAGACCTCTGGCATCTCTTGTCAGATTGTTATAACGTTTATTGCTACCGATAGAGACATGACAGACCTATTGAAGTAGTTTGTTTATTGTTAATGTACACAAACACTAAAGCATTTTATATCGATGGTGAAAGTCTCTTAAATAGTGAGTCTACTGGAGGAAGTTTTTCAGGAGAGACAAGTCCGAGGTTAGAGTTTCCAACAGAATAAGATGTTTGTATTGCACGTTTAGATCATGTGACTAAAAATTAAATTTCTATTGGCTAGATTTGCATGATATTTATAGGCAAGGTTGGGAATTACCTTACAATGCATTAGAGGCAAAAAAAAGTGATTTTTGAAAAATCCCACACTTATGAGTTTAGAGACTTTCATCGTCGATATATGATTTTGAGTTGGTCATTTTTTGTGTGTCAAAAGCTGTGTTATTAGGCTTCTAAGATTAACCATATTTTACATGTACATTCTATAATGATCCGAAGATCGTTTGGATTTGACAAAATTTCCTACCAAAACTGGCATTTGATTAAGGGAAATTTCACTGTTTCCCCGTCCTTGAGTAGAATTTCGATTCACTTAAGCAGCCACTTTAAAAGCAGATTTTATAATTGAAAAATTGGAATAGCATTGTCCAAAGCTTATTGGCTTAACTAACCTCCGTCACATAAAAGTCACAAACATGTTGAAATATTTTGAAAATTGTCAATGAACAGAAACACCAAAGTAGTGTAATATTTATTGTTATGAACATAAAAGGACAGGATTGTTTAATTATTATTTTCATTATTACTGATAGAAATGTGACAAACACTATTTAATTATTGTGTTTACTGTTTATAAATAGAAGAATTAAAGCATTATAACATTTATTAGTAGCAACAGAAAATGATAGAATAGTATAAATGATTGCCACATTTATTTGTATTGCCGAAATCTGGAGGAGACTTGGTTGTAGTCCAGAGGCAAAGTGTTGGCCTCTCAAACCAAACATGGTGGGTTCAAGAAAGCCCAGATGGTTGAACGATTTTCACGAGTTTTTTTGGAATAAACCCCCCCCCCCCCTGTCCTTGGTCCACGCAGTTAGATTGACACCTAGTCCCATCATAGATGGACCGTAAACAGGAAGTCCCCCGTGTTACATCACAACACTGTGCATGTTACAGATCCCTTGTCTCTTTTACAGGGCAGCCCAGGCAAGATTACAAATCCCACCAAAACTCGTGAGATCGCCTAAATTGTAGATGGAGTATACTCAGATCAAAGTCAAAGCCGGAAATTTGATATTGCTGTAAATAAACTTGTTCTTACTTCACTGAGGGGTGTCAGTGGCTGTGAGCGGCTAGGCTGCCAGACTTGGGATCATGAGGTCCCGGGCTTGAATCGTCATGAGGTCCCGGGCTTGAGTCATCATGAGGTCCCGGGCTTGAGTCATCATGAGGTCCCGGGCTTGAATCCTGCCTAGCAAAAGCTGGGTCCGATGTTGTGTTCCTTGGGAAAGACATGTAACACACATTTTTCCCACTCGGCCCAGATGCTACTGGGTACAAGCACCAGGTTGGGACTAAAAACCTGCGTCAGACTAGCGTCCTGTCCAGGAGGTGATTGCCGTCAATTGTTCCCGCTCATGCTATATAGAAACCGGGATGATCTCCGGCTCTGTGGGCCGTCATGGCCTTGAAGGAACTGTACTTCACTTGCTTATTTCATGTCTTTTATCTTATGCTGTTTCCTCTTAATTCACACCGAGATCTCTGCAGATGGTGAAGGGATTATAAACTGCAATGAAATAAATCGATGGTATCGGGCACAAAGTGGCCAAGTCTGAAATATCCAATTTTAAGAAAACTAGCTATACATCTTAACAGAAACATAAGTTACACTGTAAAAATAGAAGAACACATTATGTTCTAGAAATGCTTCAAAACTACATTTTATCAAAACCAGCTAAGTTGAGCTTTCATTTTTCATCTCGGCACAAAACAGCCAAGCCACTTTTCAACTAAATGGTCGGTCAAGGTACAAATGGCTTAGTGCTTCAATTTATTATGACTCAAAATGGCCATGTCATGTAAAAAATTAATTAACCCATTGGAGCAAACATCCCATCCATCTCATGTGTGCAAAATGTTATGATTTAAAAACCCAAATGAGAATTATTCCGCTTTTTGTCTCTCCTGTCAAATTAGTGTTTATTGACGTGACCGGTCTTATGCCAGATACCATCGAAATGGCGAAGGGGTTTGAAATTGAAATGAAACAAAATTCATTGAGCTGTAAATATGTTTGGTTGTTTGTTTTGTTTGTTTCAGTTGCTCAGCCCATTATCATATACACAATGGCTTACCTGGGATTCTTGCTGGCTGAGTTGTTTGAGTTCTCGGGTATTATCAGGTATGGAACAATCTGACTTTGTTGATGTATTGCTTTTGCTTGATGACGAATTCTTGCATGACATACTGTATTCTCTCCATTAGTGGTGCCTCTTCTAATTGACGTGACATCGGTGGCCGAGTCGCTAGGCTGCCGGACTTGGGATCATGAGGTTCCGGGTTTGAGTTTTATCAAAACTAGATCCACTGTTGTGTTCCTTGGGAAAGACAGTTAGCACGCATTCCCCCTTCCGCGCATATTTTGATTGAACCTAAAATATTAATCCAATTTTGGTTTTAAAGCGATGTATTTAATTCTGTGTTTAAAATATTCAGTACTATTGTTGAGTTTTATTTCTCTTGGCAGTCCATTCCACAGCCTTAATGTAGTAGGGTAAAATGAGTGTAGGTTTTAGTCAATATTTGAAGATTAGCAACAATGTATGTTTGACAACCTGATCTGGTTGTTCTTATGATATGTTGTTATAATTTTCATCTTTCTTTCTCCATTTCATCTTCTCCGTTCTTTATAAATTTCAGCATCGTTGGCTGTGGTTTGACCCAAAGACAGTACGCCTTTTACAACATAAGTGACAAGTCGACCACCACCATTAAATATTTCACCAAGGTCATCAGGTATGTTTAACTCATCAAGGTATAACCCGGTAGAAAACGGCCACATACTAGACAGCCAGCTTTGTTTAGCCCCGGCCAAAACCGGCTGTGGGCAACACCTTCTCTCCACGATCAGATTGGCCCTGGTAAACCTTCTTTTGTTCTTACTTTAAGTGCTATTATTTCTACAAAACTGATTGGTCCGTTTAAGCCTCTTTCTGACGCTGAAGGTCATGATCCGGATGTAATAGCGTGGCTTTCCGCGAGGCCCGTGTCATGGATCATATTTTGCTTTTGCACTAATACTGCCTTTGTTTTACACCCACACACATGTCATCGTACTGCTTCAATCTTCTACTACGTTTTCTGTGTTTTGTTCTTTTGCTTGTGTTTTTATCATCAATTTATTTGTAATAGACTGCTACAATAGTGATGTGGAGACAGAGAAATGAGAAGCCACCCATCAGAAGCACGCGGGAAGCTTAGAAAATGTAAACACGCTGCAGCAATCTGGATGCCGGGAAATTGAATCTCGGTCAGCGTCTTCCAGGCAGGGAATCTACCCACCAATGACTTAAAACTCACGAATCGAGCGTATATTGAGTGTTTCCAGTTACAGGATTTCCATTTGGTCTTGCTTCTGCCTTTTCGAGCTCCCACCAAATTTGTTTTGGGTCTTTCATTATATTTTTTAAGTGGACATTTGGCGGGTGTTGCTGGTAGGTCTTACTTCTTTCTTTTTATTCTTTCACTTAGCTTTTACCTTGCTGTTTCCTCTTAATTGCCTGAGATCACCACAAGGGTGGACGGGGTAAATTTGAATTAAACAAGCAAAGAAATAAACTGCTGGTAGGTCCAGCTTCTTTCCTTTCACCTTTAACACTGACCTTTCATCTTGCTGTTTCCTCTGCGATCACAGCACATGGTGGTGGGCACTTACATTTCATTGAAACAATCATTATTGTTTTGTTTTGTTTTCCATCTCTTTTCACTCAATTTTTCTGGATCCCCCCCCCCCCCCCCCCCCCCCCACCCACACACCATTTTCCAGCACGATGTGTGAAATCGTCATTTTCCTGTTCCTGGGTCTGTCCATAGTCAATGATGACCACGACTTCCATGCTGGGTTCACTATCTGGACCATCGTCCTGTGTTTGGTCTTCAGGTTCATCAGTAAGGGCATCAACCTCTTTTTTGTTGCTGTTGTTGTTGTTGTTGTTGCTATTATCAGATAGAAGATCTACTAATTATAGGAATTGTTTCGAGACAAACACCATATTTTTCTATTGATATCGCCTCATTTTTGCTCTATGTTTTTTTTTAATGTTTTTTTCTTATCACTATTTAATTAATTTTATATAATTAAAGGGGTAAGTTCAACCTATGTGTGCCTATGTGTATGTTCACGAAAGACGAGACAGAGAGATAATCCTAGGGAATAAATGGAAATCATGCTCCCTGAAGAAAAGCGGGAAAGTGATATGATGAAAATACATCACGTTTACAGCCGTTTGAAATTTCCAAAGCCATATTTAAAAAATTTTTTTCTCTAAATGACGTAATTTTGACTTAGGCACACTATTGAAATGACCCTTCAATTTTTTTAATTGATTTTTTTCAATGATTGATTGGCTGGTTGGAGGCTTTGTTCACTGATTGGTTAATTGATTGATTGGTTTATTGATTTTGGGGTTTATTTATATATTGATTGGTTTGGTTGATTTTCATTGATTATTTGGTTGATTTATGCATCGATTGGTTGGTTGATTATTGGTTACCAATAATTAGTTAGTTGATTTATTGGTTGATTATTGGTTATCAATTGGTTGGTTGATTTATTGGTTACCAATTAGTTAGTTGATTTATTGATTATTGTTTAGATTTATTGGTTATCAATTGGTTGGTTGGATTTATTGGTTATCAATTGGTTGGTTGATTTATTGGTTGGTTTAGTTGGTTGATTTATTGGTTATCAATTAGTTGGTTGATTTATTGGTTATCAATTAGTTGGTTGATTTATTGGTTATCAATTGGTTGGTTGATTTATTGGTTTGGTTGGTTGATTTATTGGTTACCAATTAGTTAGGTGATTTATTGGTTATAAATTAGTTAGGTGATTTATTGATTTAGGGTTGATTTATTGGTTGATTAGAGGTTTTATTGGTTACCAATGAGTTTGATTTATTGGTTACCAATGAGTTAGGTTTTATTTCTATAGATATATGTTATTTTTGTTTATTGATTGGTTGATTGGTATTGATTGGCCTGTTTATTTATTCTATAGATATATGTATTTTTGTTTATTTATTTATTCATTTATTCATTTGTTCTTTTCTCCCCTTTCCAGTCATTTTCGGCATGACGTTTTTCATCAACTGGCTAGATGTGACCAGAGTGAGGAAGATAAGCCTTCAATAACAGTTTATGATTGTAAGTAATGTAGGAGGGTGGTGACAGTGGACGAGTGGTAAGGCTACCAGACTTTCAATCACAAGGTCCCTGATTCGAATCCTAGTAAAGCTCATTCCGACGTTGTGTTCCTTGGGAAAGCCACTCAACACACATTTTCGACAACTCTACTCAGGTGCAAATAAGTACAAGTACTAGCTTGGGAGTAAAATCATGCATCTGACCTGTGTCCTGTCCGGGAGGTGCTATAGAAACTGGGATACGCTTCGGCTCTATAGGCAATGATGGCCGTTGAAGGAACTAATCAGTGCTAGTGAAAAGTCCTCAAGACTATTTTCCTGATTAAATATCATGTGGAGATTGGATTTATAGGTAAACAAGAATTATCAACTAAAACCAAAATAGCTCTATTTAACACAGTTTATTGTTCTACTCTCCTCTATGGCAGGGAAACCTGGACCTTAGACAGAAGGGAATACAGTAGAGTACAAGCAGCTGAAATGAAATATCTAAGAAGAGTAATAGGGAAAATCTAAACGAGACAAAATCAGAAACACAACAATAAGAGATCAAACCAAAGCAGATGGTATAAAAACTAAGATAGAAATAAATCGACTGATAGTTTTGGGCATGTTAACAGAATGAATGACAATAAAATAGCTAAATCAGTATACAGTACTAAAACCCAAGGGAAAAGATGAAAAGGCAGACGTCGGAGAAAGTGGGAAGAAGATATAAAAGAGGCATTAAAGCAAAGAAAGTTAACTTTCACGAAAGGAAACAGCAATTGTCAGGACAGGGCAGCCTGGAGAAATATCATTTCGGGCATTTAAACCCATACACCGGAAGATAGAATGGGAACTGATAAAGAAAGAAAGAAAGTGGAGATGGGATAAAAGTTATCACAATCACAGGGATGATAATCAAAATCACATGACAGGATTAATCATCAAAATTTCAAGAGTCATTACCAAAGTCACATGGACAATTGTGAAAATCATAGATTTAGATCTGAAACATTTCTCATCCTTTTTTACCATTTTCAATTGAATCGAGTACTTTCTTCCCATCTTCCCTACAGGCCTACGGTGGACTGCGTGGCGCGGTTTGCTTCTCTCTTGTTGCTCTTCTCAATCCACACGAATTCCCACTGAAAAACATGTTTGTTACCACAACCCTTGCCGTCATCCTCTTCACTGTATTTTTACAGGTAGGTTTTGAATGTCTGTTTTACAGGTAGGTTTTGAATATCTGTTTTACAGATAGGTTTTAAATATCTGTTTTAGAGGTAAGTTTTGAATATCTGTTGTACAGGTAAGTTTTGAATATCTGTTCTACAGGTAGGTTTTGAATATCTGTTCTACAGGTAGGTTTTGAATATCTGTTTTACAGGTAGATCTTGAATATCTGCTTTACGGGTAGGTCTATATTTGTATACTAACAGGTAGGTTTAATATATATCTTTTTTTCTACAGTTAGGTTTACATTTATATCTGCACTGGAAAATTTATATCTGTATTTGTACAGGCAGGTTCATATTTGTATTTGTGCAGGTAGGCTTACATCTATATGTGTGTACAGGCAGGTTTACATATCTGTATCTATGCAGGTAGATTTATGCTTCCTGTTATCATTGTTATTACATTTGAGAGTCAGGGTTCAAAGGGTTACTTTCTGCGATTGATAAAAGAATTATGATCACGTTTCTTCCTTCCACTCCCTTCGCTTCCTAGGGCATATCAATCAAGCCTCTGGTCCACCTGCTGCAGATCAGTTTGGCTCCAGAAAAGAACTCCTCCATGTATGTGGAGTTAAACTCGATTGTAAGTCTTTATTTAGTTTACATTCAAAGGGGTCATTTCAATCATGTGCCTAAGTCACAATTACATTATTTAGAGAAGAATGCATGGACTTTGGCACTGTTGGCGTTGTGAATCCCAAGTTTCAAAACGGCTGTAAACGGGATGTGTTTTCATCATGTTATTTTCACACTTGTCAGGAAGCATGATTTCCTTTTATTCGCTAGGGTTATCTCTCTGTCTCGTTTTTCACGAAAAATGGACATAGGCACACTATTGAACTGACCACTTCATTTATATTTTATCTTTTTCATATTATATGTATTAGTAATTTCTATATTTAAAGAGAGAAAGACAGATAAGTGTATGTATATTCTGCTCTGACTTATAGTATTCTAATGTTCTTTGTTTCTCTGTTTACAATGAAAGCTAAAAAGTGATGGACACTTGGCATAGAATTTGTGAAGAATTAGCTGTGCATCATCTGTGCATCATGGCGTTTTTTTTACGTGTTCTCAACTGCTATTTCCTTGTAAAGAAATGAAACACAAATATTTGTAATCAAATAAAGCAAAATTATCCAATAGACAATGAAATGGAGTTTTAGATCTAAAGCTATTGAGCATTAGCGCTTCAACTTTTACAAATGTTACTGCAAGCTTAGATTATGGTAGCTGTATCTGGGACCCACACCAACAGACCTACATACAAAAATTAAGAAAGTGCAAAAGCATGCAACCCACTTTGTAACTAATAATTATACATACACTAAAGGAAATACCTTTAGAAGAACATAGAGCCAGAAATGAAATTCATTTTTTCTTTAAGGTTATAAATGACCAATTGTTTATTTTCATTACATCAGCTTACACTAAATATAAGAACAACCAGATCAGGCTGTCAAACATATACAGTTCCATCTTCAAACATTGAATTTTACCTAGTACAATTAGGCTGTGGAATGGATTGCCAACAAAATAGAACTCAGTAATAGCACTGAAGACAGTAAAACACAGAATTAAACACATCGCTTTAACACCAAGATTGGATTAACATTTTTGGGTTAAATTAAAATATGCACACTGACAAGAGTTGAGTTGATCAGTTATTATGAAGAAGAAGAAGAAGAAGAAGAAGAAGAAGAAGAAGAAGAAGAAGAAGAAGAAGAAGAAGAAGAAGAAGAAGAAGAAGAAGAAGAAGAAGAAGAAGAAGAAGAAGAAGAAGAAGAAGAAGAAGATGAAGAAGAAGAAGAAGAAGAAGAAGAAAAAGAAGAAGAAGAATCATGTAGTCTGGTTTTACTTTTCTTTAAAAAAGCTAATTGATCGATTCAATTTGAATAAAGTAAGTTTTTAGTTTATTGTTTCCAAGAAGTTAGATCAAATTAAAAAGAATGTTTAGGAAAATAACACTGGCCCAATTTATTTTGTGAGTCTGGTTTTATTGTCTCTTTAAATCTCTCTAGGTGGCTCATCTGATGGCCAAGACATCATTGGGGACCATGGCAAAAATCACATCAGGGTGAGCTTGTTTTCTTTCTTTATTTGGTGTCAAATATTGAAAAAATAAATATTGATTTATTTTTTCACAGAGGAATAAACAGAAAAAGAAAAAAACCTTGGGGGCACCACAGAATTGAATGTAGCGGCTCTTGCGTGAAACCTTTGTCACCTAGTCATGAAAAGAGAGGCGCACTTAGGCGTATTTCATGAAAATAACTCTGGCCCACTCTCTATTTCATTTTGTGACTCTCTATTTCATGAAAAGAGAGCGTCTTCAAATGAAAGCTCTCTATTTCATGAAAAAGAGAGCACTTATTGTCTCTATTTCATGAAAGAGAGCGCACCAAAGCATGGATCTCTCTGAAAAGAGAGCGCACTTCAAAGCATGTAACGGATCATTTCATGAAAAGAGAGCGCACTTCAAAGCATATGGAACGACGCTCTATTTCATGATTCAAAGAATCATGAGAAAAGCGCACTTCAAAGCATTGGGAAAAGAGAGCGCACTTCAAAAGATGTAACGACATCTCTCTATTTCATGAAACAGCGCACTGCTTTGTTTTCTCTATTTCTTTAAAAGAGGCCAAGTATGGTCTCTATTTCATGAAATATTGACACAAAATAAAGATTGATTTGAAGCCCTCTATTTCATGAAAAGAGCGCACTTCAAAGATGAAAAACTCTCTATTTCATGAATAAAAGCATGAATCTCTATTTCAGAATTGAATGTGCGGCTCTTTTCATGAAAGAGCACTTCCCATCACCTAGTTCATGAAAAAAACACTCCCCTATTTATGAAGAGGCACTTCAAGCAGACAGCTCTCTATTTCATGAAAAGAGAGAGCTAAGCATGAGCGACACTCTCTATTTCATGAAAAGAGGCGCTAGTCGAGCTCTCTATTTCATGAAAAGAGAGCGCACTTCAAAGCATAACGACACTCTCTATTTCATGAAAAGAGAGCGCACTTCAAAGCATGTAACGACTCTCTATTTCATGAAAGAGCACTTCAAAGCATAACGACACTCTCTATTTCATGAAAAGAGAGCGCATTCAAACCATGTGTAACGACACTCTCTATTTCATGAAAAGAGAGTGCACTTCAAAAGATGTAACGACGCTCTCTATTTCATGAAAAGAGAGCGCACTTCAAAAAGCATGTAACGACACTCTCTATTTCATGAAAAGAGAGCGCACTTCAAAGCATGTAACGACGCTCTCTATTTCATGAAAAGAGCGCACTTCAAAGCATGTAACGACGCTCTCTATTTCATGAAAAGAGAGCGCACTTCAAAGCATGTAACGACACTCTCTATTTCATGAAAAGAGAGCGCACTTCAAAGCATAAACGCTAATGAAAAGAAGCATGTAACGACACTCTCTATTTCATGAAAAGAGAGCGCACTTCAAAGCATGTAACGACGCTCTCTATTTCATGAAAAGAGAGCGCACTTCAAAGCATGTAACGACACTCTCTATTTCATGAAAAGAGAGCGCACTTCAAAGCATGTAACGACACTCTCTATTTCATGAAAAGAGAGCGCACTTCAAAGCATGTAACGACACTCTCTATTTCATGAAAAGAGCGCACTTCAAAGCATGTAACGACACTCTCTATTTCATGAAAAGAGAGCGCACTTCAAAGCATGTAACGACACTCTCTATTTCATGAAAAGAGAGCGCACTTCAAAAGCATGTAACGACACTCTCTATTTCATGAAAGGCGCACTTCAAAGCATGTAACGACACTCTCTATTTCATGAAAAGAGAGCGCACTTCAAAGCATGTAACGACACTCTCTATTTCATGAAAAGAGAGCATGTAACGACACTCTCTATTTCAAAAGAGTGCACTTCCAAAGCATAACGACACTCTCTATTTCATGAAAAGAGAGTGCACTTCAAAGCATGTAACGACACTCTCTATTTCATGAAAAAGAGTGCACTTCAAAGCATGTAACGACACTCTATTTCATGAAAGAGAGTGCACTTCAAAGCATGTAACGACACTCTCTATTTCATGAAAAGAGAGCGCACTTCAAAGCATGTAACGACACTCTCTATTTCATGAAAAGAGAGCGCACTTCAAACCATGTAACGACACTCTCTATTTCATGAAAAGAGAGCACTTCAAAGCATGTAACGACGCTCTCTATTCTCATTCATGGTGAGGTGGTGGATGCTGACTCAGTGGTCACGGGGTTTGATTCTGTCTGATGTTTAAAGTTTTTTTCTTTTTTATTCCTTTGTATTTGTCTTACCTTTACTGGCCATCTAATGCTGTTAACCATTGGTATCTGGCTTAAGTGGTCAAACGAATGTTAAAAATATTTTTTTATATGGCATTACCAGGGTTCGAACTCAGGACCTCACAAGCCCTCATGTGGCGGCGAAACCACCAGCCCGCTAATGCCTTTCATGGTGTCTGATGTACTGGAAATATCCATCATCAATCAATTCCATATGTGTGGCCGATAGCCCATAGTGGTCAGAATGCCGGGCTTGGGATCCTAGCCATGTTTTTTATGAAGATCAATTTTACTTTTTGACTTACGGCACAATGGACGCTTGTGTTTACAGCATGTTTTAAGGTTTATTTGAAATTATTATTTAGTGATTTAAAACCGTGTCAACTCTGACGTTTGTTTCAAGGAAAAACTGACTAAACTGGACAAGGAGTATTTACACCCCATCTTCACGGTGGAACCGGATCCTGGGGCCGCCCAACTCAAAGAATTCTACGACCATCTTATTCTCAAGTGAGTGGCTCAGCTTAGTCCGACGGGCGTAAAGAACGAATGTTATCTCCCTTCAAATCTCAACTCACTCAACCTTTCTAACGGTGATACTATTTATGAGTATGACTTTCGCTACGTTTCACTTCCAAGGCCGACACAACTGAGAGAAAATTTCTTTTTGCTCTCGTGAAATCCAGTGAATGAATTGAAACAACAGTATACAAAATGAAACAAGAGTTCTTTCTTTAGTGGGAGTTACCTAAAATTAATCTTGTTTCTTCTTGATTTGTGAATTTTTCAAAACGTGGTAAAGATTCCTAGGTCAAGTCGACAAAATGGAGTTTTAGATCTACGGTTGAGTGAGATAAGTTCATACTGCAATGCAAATTGTCAAACTTTTGACTTCTCGAACGGAAGCGCCCACTCCCCCCCCCCCCTCTCCTGATTCACCCCCAAAAGAAACAAACTAAATTGGTTACATTTCTGTTTTACTATCATGTGATTAACATTGCTGTCAACCAGTACGTAAATTATGTACTTTGTAAGTTGTTTTGGCTTTTAATTGGTAAGTCTGTATTTACCTTGAAAAGTATGTATTTGAGCGTTAAACTGTATTTGTAAAAGATGAAATCGTAAGTTAACGGCACAGACTCAGAAAAATGTAGGTGATATTGCGCAGATGACATTCTGAGTTCGCAAAGCTACCGATGTAAATAACCAGAAAGAAGAGCAATTGGCAGACTTTTTGTTCAACTGGAAAAGAAAATTTGTTTTTGTATGATCTCATGTGATAAGGATAGAAAATTCAGACTTTCTTGTTGGTACAAATTTCTCATGTTCCTTCTTTTGTTTTTTTTTTTAAACTGTTGTCAGGGAACATCTGAAGTATCTCAAACTGAGTGGAGCCAAGGACATGCAGAACATGCCAGAATTGTATGTAGCATGTTTAAAATCTTTAAAAAAAAAACTTTTTTATTTGTCCGTTTTTGTGCTTATCCGTAGACCTTGTTTCTTTCCTTTCTTCACCACTATTTCATTCATCTTTCAGCTTGCTGTTTCCTCTTGATTCAATCTTAGATCACAGCATTTGGTGGATGGGGTAAGTTTCAATGAAACAAACAAAGAAAGTGCGTGCAAGGTAACGTAAAGTCATACATACTTACACACATACGTGCATTATACATGCATATACACACGCATTCATCGACACACACACACACATACACACATTCATCGATACACACACACATTGATTCCAGCGATGTGTTGTCTAGGTAAACAGTGCCTTCCTTGAATAAAATAGATCAACACCTACACCTTTCCGCCTCTGACATAATATCGTGGCATCTTTATTCTTGTTGTGTTATTTGCACTCTAGTTAGATCTACCTCGTAATTTCGGCCAATCTAACTAGTCTTGCAAATAACACAATGCAAGAATCAATAACTATAATAACAAGCGGGCCTGATTCACGCGCATGTCAACCTACTGCCAGTCTTATTGAAAATGGTTGAAAATCTTGCTCCACAGGCCCCATGTGACGACGGAGCTTTTCCTATCCACACTGGGTCATCACAAGGGGGCAGCACCAGCCACCAAGGAAAGCCCCAAGGAAGAGGAGGAAGAGGAGGCTTGCGCCCCGATGCCAACTTGGACGGCCGATGATGTCGGTGAAAATGGTATGTGTGGCACGGAGACAGGATTTATTATAATCAATAAGCAATGACGTACCAAACTAGTTGACAAAATTCGTTACCTACTTACTTGGTACAATGAAGCACATAGCTGCCAACCAGTATGTAAGCAACATATTTAGCTTTTTTTTTGTTTGGCTTTGAGCCTGTATGTCTATATTTACTTTGAAACGTATTATTTGAGGGTAGACTGTTGATTTTTGTGTGGCTTTGAGCCTGTATGTCCATATTTACTTTGAAATGTACTATTTGAGGGTAAATTGTTGTCTTTTGTGTGGCTTTGAGTAAGTCTGTATTTACCGTGAAAAGTACTATTTGAGGGTAAATTGTTGGTATTCTTCTTAAAAGAAACCCTTAGTTAAGCGCAGAGATTCAGAGAGATTGGGGTGAAAGTCAAGAGACGCCATTCTGAGTTTAAAAACTGCCGTCGTTCTTGGCTAGAAAGGCCAGCGGCTGGAAAGGCCAGCAATCAGTGGAATATTTTGTTATTTACCAAAAGGGAGTTAATTCAAGTTATATGATCAATATCTTCTGGAATATTGCTGGCCGTTTGTGCAAGTTTGAATTTGTTAGCTCGGTCAGTCAGTCAGTTTTTTTTTTCTTTTTGAAAAGGCTGGCAGCCATGGAGTGGGAACGAAAGAGTTGAAGTTGAGACATTGGAATTTAATTAGCCTGGGCTTGAATGATCACCACTGGTAGGCTGACACAACAAAAACAAGAACAGCTCTCACTCACGCACACACACACACACACACACACAGTCTTCTCTCATCTCATTATTATGCCAATGTGACTACTGGTCAGGCCAATGAGAATCCATGTGACTGAACCCAATGTTATTTGGAATGATGGGGTACATGAAGTCAATGCATGATGGACTAATGGGGTTTATGAACCCAATATAATGTGGAATTGATGGGATGTGGAAAGCCAATGTATGATGGAATAAATTGTTTATAAATCCAATGTGATATGAAATGATGGGATGTATGAGGTCAATGTATGGTGGAATAATTGGGTTTATGAACCCAATGGTATATGGAATGATGGAGTTATAAAGTCAATATGTGGTGGAATAATGGGGTTTATGAACCCAAAGTTATGATGAAGTGATGAGGTTTTGTGAACTCAATATATATTGGCATACTGAGTTGTATGAACCCAATGTGTTATGGAATGATGCAGTTTATTATGAACCCAATGTGTTATGGAATGATGCAGTTTATTATGAACCCAATGTGTTATGGAATGATGCAGTTTATTATGAACCCGATGTGTTATGGAATGATGCAGTTTATTATGAACCCGATGTGTTATGGAATGATGCAGTTTATTATGAACCCGATGTTTATGGAATGATGCAGTTTATTATGAACCCAATGTGTTATGGAATGATGCAGTTTATTATGAACCCGATGTGTTATGGAATGATGCAGTTTATTATGAACCCGATGTGTTATGGAATGATGCAGTTTATTATGAACCCGATGTGTTATGGAATGATGCAGTTTATTATGAACCCGATGTGTTATGGAATGATGCAGTTTATTATGAACCCGATGTGTGATGGAATGATGCAGTTTATTATGAACCCGATGTGTTATGGAATGATGCAGTTTATTATGAACCCGATGTGTTATGGAATGATGCAGTTTATTATGAACCCGATGTGTTATGGAATGATGCAGTTTATTATGAACCCGATGTTATGGAATGATGCAGTTTATTATGAACCCAATGTGTTATGGAATGATGCAGTTTATTATGAACCCAATGTGTTATGGAATGATGCAGTTTATTATGAACCCGATGTGTTATGGAATGATGCAGTTTATTATGAACCCGATGTGTGATGCAATTATTATGGGGTTTATGAGCCCAATGGAATTTGGGATAATGAGGTTTATGAACCCGATGTGTGATGAATTGATGGGGTGTTTGAACCCAATGTAAGGTGGAACAATGGGGTGTAGAAATCCATGGAATGATGGGATTTCTGAACCCAACATACTGTGGAATCTCTGAACCCAACATACTGTGGAATCCTGTTGTTTAAACCCAATGTGTGATGAAATTATGGGGTGTAGGAACCCAATGCGTGATGGAATAATGGGGTATAGAAATGCAATATATGGTTCAATTTTTTAACCCAATGTATGCTCGTATAATGGGATTTATGAACCCATTGTGTGTTGGAATGTAATTGGATTATTTTTTGTTGTTTTTCATTCTCTTTTTCAATTCAGGGCATATAATTTCTTTCTTTTTTCTTTCTTTCTTTCTTTATCAGTTCCCATTCTACTTTTCGGTGTATGGGTTCAGATGCCCGAGATGATCTTTCTCCAGGATGCCCTGTCCTGGCATTTTCTGTTTACTTCCAAAAACGTTAAATTTCTATGCTTTGATGCCTCTTTTATATCTTCTTCCCACTTTCTCCGAGGTCTGCCTTTTGGTCTTTTACCTTGGGTTTTAGCACTGTATACTGATTTAGCTATTCTAATGTCATTCATTCTGTTTACATGCCCAAAACCATCTCAATTGATTTGTTTCTATCTTAGTTTTTATGCCATCTGCTTGGGTTTGATCTCTTATTGTTGTGTTTCTAATTTTGTCTCTTATAGTTTTCCCTACTACTCTTCTTAGATATTTCATTTCAGCTGCCTGTAATCTACTGTATTCTCTACTGTCTAAGGTCCAGGTTTCATTGCCGTAGAGGAGAGTAGGACAATAAACTGTTGTATACTGCCATTTTGGTTTTTGTTGACAAATCTTGCTTACCTACACATGCCTTTCCTAGATGGTTATATATTGCACTTGCCTTATGGATTCTCTGGCTGATTTCTTCTCTTAGTTTTCCCTCTGAGTTAATCATTACTCCTAGGTAATTGTAGCTGTGAACTTGTTCTAAGTTCTCCCTGCCCAATTTAAGATTTTGTGTTTTAGCTTCCCTAGTTACTAGCATTGTTTTGGTTTTCTTTGCATTTACTTTCATTCCTCTTTTATTTAGTTCATTGTTCATAATGTTGATATTTGGCTGGAGGTCGCTTTCTTATTTTCCAAACAGAACTAAATCATCGGCAAATGAAAGCATTGATATATTTATGGGTTTGAGCTTCCACATACCTACATTCATTTTCTTCATTTTTGAGGATGCCTTTACGACTGAATCCATGAATGTGATAAACAAAAGAGGACTTAGGATACAACCCTGTCTTACTCCTATATCTACATCAAATTCTGCAGATATGTTTCCAGCTACTATAACTGCACATGTTGGTTTATTGTAAAAACTTTTAATGGCTTCTGTTAAATTTTGCTCTACATTGTGTTCTTTTAAGGAATCCCATAGTTTGTCCCTCATCACAGTGTCAAATGCCTTTTCTAAGTCAATAAAATACAGGTGCAGGTCAATGTTTCTCTGAAGGAATGTTTCTATTATTTGTCTAATTCTAAATATATGGTCTTGTACACTTCTTCCTGGTCAAAATCCACTCTGATGCTCTTCAATCTGATCCTCTACTCTTTTCCTTAGTCTCATTTCCAGTATCTTGGCATATACTTTTCCTTGAACGCTAAGTAGTGATATGCCTCTATAGTTTGAGCATTCCATAGTTGATCCTTTCTTATGTATTGGTTCTACCGTTCCTTTTTCCAGTCGTCTGGCACCTGTTTGAACTTCTATGCTTGTTGGCATATTGCATGTAGTAGTTTGTCTGTCTCACTCCCTTACTTTTTAATCATTTTTGGATAAACTTGATCTGCTCCTGGGGCTTTTCCTAACTTCACTTTTCTTATAGCTGTTTGGATTTCTTCCATTGAGAACCTCAATCTTTTAGCTCTTACACGAAAATAATGTGTCGGTTGTGGAAATGGGGCTGAGGGCAGGGCTACAGTGTGTCTCCATCAGAAAAAGCTAAGAGTTTCTCAAGAAAATTCATTTTGAATAAGAAGCGTGAAACATGCATCCTGTAACGAATCCATTTTTATTATTCTTTCTTTCCAGTTCAATTACGGCGGCGTGGTCCAACTAGGCGGTCCATCTCCTACAGCCCAGGGGAGAAATTGGTGGTCAGCTCCAAAGATCTGCGGAATTTGCTTTTGTCTCAGAAGAACAGTCGCATGGTGAGCATCGAGCCTATAAAAACTATTTGACCGGATATTCATACTTTTCCCGGTCTCTTCTCTTCCGCCCATCACTGGTTCGAATTTTCATTGTTCATTAAACGACTCGCAATTCACCGTTTCACTACGACTCCCGAGATATCTTGTTTGATTTGTGATTTGACTGTTTGGACTAACTAGATCTGGATTCGTATTATTTATTTTAAAGTTCTTATAATTGGAATATAGATTTAGATTTAGATCTAGATAAATCTAGAATAGATCTTGTGATTCAAGCATGAAGTTCCGCGGGGAGGATTTTGTTCAACGGAGCGACGACGGTAATGTGAAAACTTTTGATAAAGGTGTGAAAAATAAATTCAAAGAATGGCTTCAAGAAAAGGTCGCTGATGGAGGATATTTTTCTGACTTCTTCCGAAAAATAAAAGACTGTGGATTTGTCTATTGCATATTATGTGAGGACAAAATAAATTATAGTAGCAATGACAAGAACGCTCTGGCTTTGCACGTGAATCGAGCTTCTCACTTGAACAAAGAGAAAGTTAAAAAAACTGAACAAAAAACTCAACCCCCGCTTGCTGGTATGTTTCAAAATTTGAAAAACTTGACCTTATTTTGCTTGTTTCCTATCATGAAAAAAAATTCAGTATTTTTCATCTTGACCAGAGGGCATCCTTCATTTAACTTTCTTAGCTGAGAAATGTCTGTATGAAATTTCCCCTGTAACAGTCACTGTGCGTTAATCTTTTTAGTTCATTTTGTATTCATTATTGTCAGATTTGTTTTCTCCACCCATGTGTATTTGCTAAGGTTTTGTCCATTTGTTTGTATTGTTACATACAAACGTTTATAAGAATACATACATACATATACACACACACACACACATACATACACACACACACACACACACACACATACATACATACATACACACATACACACACACACATACACACGCACACACATACATACACATACATACATACATACATACATACATACATACATACATACATATACATATATACAGACAAACAGAAAGGCAGATGGAGAGGCCTACAATCATACGTACAACATACATACAAACATATATATATGTACATACATACACACATACAAGCATACATGCATACAGACATACATACATATATACACACATATATACACACATATATACATACATGTGTATATAAATACATGATAGTACATGCACACACTTACTTACATGCATGTGTATGTACACATACATACATACGTACATACACACATACATACAAACATACATACAAACATATGTACATACATACAGACAGACAGACAGAAAGACAGATGGAGAGACCTACAATCATATACATACAACAGACATATACATATATACATACAGACATATACATATATACATACACACATACAACACACACACATTATAATATACATTCATACATACATGCACACACACACATGTATACATACATACATATATACATACATTTGACACTGATACATTCATACATACATGTGTGCATAAATACATATGTACATACATGTATACATACATACATATATACATACATGGTTGACACTGATACATTCATACATACATGTGTGCATAAATACATATGTACATACATGTATACATACATACATACATATATACATACATGGTTGACACTGGTACATGCATACATACATGTATACATACATACATACATACATACATACATGTATACATACATGTGTGCATAAATACATACATACATACATGTATACATACATACATACATACATACATACATACATACATACATACATACATGTATACATACATACATACATATATACATACATGGTTGACACTGGTACATGCATACATACATGCATGCATACATACATATGTACATACATATACATACATACATACATACATACATACATACATACATACATACATACATGTACATACATACATGTATACATACATACATACATATATACATATATGGTTGACACTGGTACATTCATACATACGAGTACATGTATTACTTATTGGTCCCCTAAGTATTGCAGGCACTTAGGCAGGAACTGAACCCCATTTCCCTTGCCCCATGAGTTTAGAGTTATCACACGTACGTCATTAGAAACCTCTCCATCTGACTCAATTGATTGGAGAGAGAAAGAGTGAGCTTGATTTGCCAGAATCATTTCATCATAGTGACTTGTAGTGAGGGACATGAAGTTTTTGTATTACTTTGCTGGTCCAGAGGCAAAGTGTCGATCTCTCAACCAAAAGGTTGTGGGTTCTTGCCCAACGGGTTAAACAATTTTCATCACACTTTTTAAAGTAGAGTCTCCCTCTTCCCCCAGTCCAAGTAGATGGATCAACACCTGGTCTCATTGGAGTCGGACGATAAAAGGAGGTCCCGTGTGCAATCACAGCACTCTGGGCACGTTAAACATTTCTTGGCTGTTTACAGAAATCTGGCAAAACCCTGAGATCTCTTTAGTTAGGGATTTGGGTAAACATCAAAATCAAATCAAACGAACAAAATACTCATTTGCATTTATGACCAGTGGCTGTCATTTGTATTACCACCTTTCTCACTTGTATTACCATCTCTTTTCGCATGTATTGTCGTGGTGACTCGATAATCCAGAGGCAAGATGTCGGCCTTTCGGCCAAAAGGCATTGGGTTTGAGCCCCGCCATTGGTTGAAACATTATCTAGATTTTTTGCGAACAAAATCTACCTCCTGGTCCAGGGGTAGGTGGATCGACACCTAGTCCAATCGGAGACAGACGATAAAAAGGCGGTATTGTCTGCAGATCACAACAGTATGTGCATGTTAAAGATCCCTTGGCTTTTTTAACAGGGTAGTGCGGGCAAAATTAAAAATCCTACCAAAAACCCAGAGATCACCTTAGTTATGAATGTGGGTAAACCAAATAAAAATCTGAATGTATTGTTGTCTCTACAACGTATGTCTCTTCAACTTGTATTTTCACTTCTTCCACTTGTATTATTACCTATTACACTCGCATTATCTTGTGTTATCATCTCTTTCACATTTATTGTCGTCTCTACAATTTGTATGATCACCTCTTTCCACATGTATTGTCGTCTCTACAATTTGTATGATTACCTCTTTCACATGTATTGTCGTCTCTACAATTTGTATGATCACCTCTTCCATCACCTCTTCACACATGTATTGTCGTCTCTACAGCTTGTATTATCATCTCTTTCACATGTATTGTCGTCTCTACAGCTTGTCTCTACAGCTTGTATTATCATCTCTTTCACATGTATTGTCGTCTCTACAGCTTGTATTATCTTCTCTTCTATTTGCATTAGTACCTCTTCCAGTCGTATTGCCACCTCTTCCACTTCGTGTCAGTCACAGAACCTGGCATAGCTCCGACTCTATGTGCTTTACTTGCTGCCGCCACCTTTTTGTCACTCAATTATTTTTGGACTGTCTTTTGTTTTTTTCTTTTATGTTTCCAGACCCTGACAAGCTTTGACCCCAACTTGACAAAGCACAGGGGCATTGGCTCTGAGATCAGAAAGAAATCTCACCAAAACCAGAGACTCCAGCGCAGGATCAGCTTGGACGAAGACAACGAAAAGAAGAGGTTGTCGTGGTCAGAATCGGAGGCGCAGGTTTGTAAGACCCGCGAGGACGTCATGAAGAGGTCCAAACCGCCGCCCCGGCATTGTGTCACCTTGGACTTGAGCTCCGGACTGCCACCGCCCGACAATGGCCAGATATCGGGCGCCATGGCTCTTCAGCCGCTGTCGCCTCAGTCAACCTTGGCCAGCGTCCAGGAGGAGCATGACAGTGAGACGGAGACGGATATAACTCCCATGTTGCATGAGGACAGCGTGGACGTAGAGGATGAGGATAAGGGCGATCTGAACGGAAGACGGTCGTCCAAACACAAGCTGATGAGGCAAGGCGGAATGGACCAACAGGGTTCCTCCTCGACCTCGCAGAGAGACCTAAGTAAAGGGATGACCAGAAGGGTGGGGATGGTGACGGAGCCGTACCGATGTCCAGTTTAAGTAGCTTTTGATTTTTTTTTTAATTTGTTGTTGTTGCCTTTCTTTGCTTTGTTTTGTTTGTCCGCACTTAATAAATAGTGGTGGCACAAAAACAAGCAAATAAAATCATTTCGAGATATATTATAAAATGCCCCCCCTCCCCCCCCCCAAGAAAAAGACAACCCAACACGAATACGGAAAAGTCACAATTTAAAAAAATTGATTTTTAAAATGATCTCTTGAACAAGAACAAAGCTTTTTAACTTTTATTTTTACAGCTATCTACAAAAATGTTTTAATGAAACTTCAAAGTGTACAATTATTTATGAAATTATTTGCACAGAATGTTACGGTAAAATGTATATAAAGATGCAATAGTTTATCCACCTTCTCAAGCTATTGATATTACATAAATATGACACTCAGCACTTATTTTATCTCACAGTCTCAGAGATTTTGTTAAGTGAATATTATATTATTGTTTCATGAAAGATATTGATGATTATAGTTTTAAATAAGTGAATAAATATAAAATAATAATAATAATAATAATAATAATAATAATAATAATAATAAATAATAATAATAATAAGGTATTTATAAAGTGCAAATCTCCATTACAAGAATGCTCAAAGGCACTTTACAATGTATAATTCAATAAGGACGACAAAAGTCTAAAAACTCACTTCAGACATACAAACGTGCACACATGCATCCACACACTCCCAGTTAAACAGGGTAGCTCACAGCTCACAGTACTCATAGATTGTAAATATTTACAGTAATCTAAATCTATCTAATATACGCTACATTTTGGAACGTTCTCTTTGTAATCTTTTCCTAAAAAAATAAAATTTAGGCTGCTTCTAGTGTGAGGACTCACAACAGGAGAGTTGTAGACGAAAGTTGTAGACAGGCTAGAGCAGAGTTGAGAAAAGTGCTCAGCTAGAAAAATGAGATTTTGGAATTGTTCTTTTTATTTGAATCAATGTTTTAGAGCGTAATGATCTACTTTGGATGGTACATTTCAATGATTGATTTTAAAGATTCAGGAGTTTAAGTTGAAGAATAGGCGTTATAATGATAAGAATGTAGTTTGGTTTGTGTCATTATTCACTGTTCTTCATGTTGTTATTTTACGTATCTATGGCTGTAGGCGGTTGGCGGGCACACTGCTGGTAGGTTTCATCTTTCCTTTCACATACCTTTTCACACATTATGGCTGTTTTGTCTGAATACACCCTGAGATCACCACATGTGGTGAATGGGTTAAATTTCAATGAAGCCAAAGAAACAAAAGAAAATCATCCATGGTGACGGATTATTGAGATTCGCATCGAAACCCGGATGCAGCTCCGAACTAAATCATTTGACGTTTGTAACTCTTGTCTGTGTGTATGATGATATATTGTTATTGATATCATGCTTTTTAACGCAATCTAACCATTGTATTTCCCATTTCATTAGCCGCGTCCATTAACTTACTTTTTTTTGTTTTTGTGTGTTTCAATATTTTTTCTTGATATAAACTGTTTATTATAAAAACCAAAAATGTTGATCAAAATAGAGATGGAACAAAATATGTATGAAAAGATTAATTATATTATGAAATTGCTATGCTTATCACGTGTCTTGTCTCAAACACCGATATATATTTTTACTGCGAAGGAAATGCAAATCTTCTACTTGTTGAAACCTTTTTCGTCGTCGTTATCAGCAAGGTTTTAATTTGTTATAGGGCACTCGGTAGCCAGAGGCAAGGTGTCCACTCGCAACCAATAAGTCGTGGGTTCAAGCCCCCCGGCGAGTTTAAATTTGTCTCAAGTTTATTTTATTTGTCTCGAGTAAAACCTAACCCCCCTGGTCCAGACAGGTGGATCGACATCTCGTTCCATCAGAGATGAATGATAAAAAGGAGGTCCCGTGGGCAACAGATCAGCTTGGGTGAAGGCAAGGACCCGGACAGACAGAAGAGGTTGTCGTGGTCGGAGCCGGAGGCATAGGTTTGTGAGACCCGCGAGGACGTCATGAAGAGGTTGAAATCGCCGCTCCGGCATTGCGTCACCTTGGACTTGAGCTCTTTTATTTTTACAGTTATTTACAAAAATGTTTTAATGAAACTTCAAAGTGTACAATTATTTATGAAATTATTTGCACAGAGTGTTAAGATAGTATAGAAATAAAGACACCTTCTCAAATATCACGAACCTTATCTTTCACATGACATCGATTCAACTTCTCACAAAACATTTGTGAGCCATAAATAAAGTTTACGCGTCCAAAGGCATACCTGAAACTTATCATAACTTGCTACACCAGATTTCAAATTAAAGTATGAGGCGTAGGCAGCTCAGTCGATAGAGCGCCTGACTGTCATTCAGGAGGTAGCTAGGTCTATTCAGACTCTGTCAACCCAGCAGTCAAGCAAGTAGCTAGATCTATTCAGAATCTGTCAACCCAGCAGCCAAGTAGGTAGCTAGGTCTATTCAGACTCTGTCAACCCAGCAGCCAAGTAGGTAGCTAGGTATATCCAGAAATCTGTGAGGGTAAAGAGGGCGTGGGAGGCAATGGCAAACTACCACTATCACTAGTATCACTAATATTTTTTCATAAGCTAAGACACAACCACAATAGCTCTGAGCTAGTGGTATTTTTTAAGCCATTGTACAACCACAATAGCACTGAGCTAGTGGTATTTTTGTCAAGACACAACCAAAATAGCTCTGAGCTTGTGGTATTTTTGCCAAGACACAACCACAATAGCTCTGAGCTATGGTATTTTTGCCAAGACACAACCACAATAGCGCTGAGCTATGGTATTTTTGCCAAGACACAACCACAATAGCTCTGAGCTAGTGGTGTTTTTGCCATTGTACAACCACAATAGCTCTGAGCTAGTGGTATTTTTGCCATTGTACAACCACAATAGCTCTGAGCTAGTGGTATTTTTGCCATTGTACAACCACAATAGCTCTGAGCTAGTGGTATTTTTGCCATTGTACAACCACAATAGCTCTGAGCTAGTGGTATTTTTGCCATTGTACAACCACAATAGCGCTGAGCTAGTGGTATTTTTGCCAAGACACAACCACAATAGCTCTGAGCTAGTGGTATTTTTGCCAAGACACAACCACAATAGCTCTGAGCTAGTGGTATTTTTGCAGAGACACAACCACAATAGCACTGAGCTAGTGGTATTTTTGCCAAGACACAACCACAATAGCACTGAGCTAGTGGTATTTTTGCAGAGACACAACCACAATAGCTCTGAGCTATGGTATTTTTGCCAAGACACAACCACAATTGCGCTGAGCTTGTGGTGTTTTTGCAGAGACACAACCACAATTGCGCTGAGCTTGTGGTGTTTTTTGCCAAGACACAACCACAATAGCTCTGGGCTAGTGTTGTTTTTTTCCCCAGGGCACAACCACAATAGCACTGAGCTAGTGGTGTTTTTGCCAAGACAACCACAATAGCACTGAGCTAGTGGTGTTTTTGCCAATACATAACCGCAGTAGCGCTCAACTAGTCGTATTTTTGCCACGGCAAAACCACAGTTGCGCTGAACTTGCAGTGTTTTTGCCAAGACACAACCACAATAGCACTGAGCTTGTGGTGTTTTGCCAAGACACAACCACAATAGCACTGAGCTAGTGGTGTTTTGCCAAGACACAACCACAATAGCGCTGAGTTAGCGGTGTTTTTGCCAAGACACAACCACAATAGCGCTGAGTTAGTGGTATTTTTGCCAAGACACAACCACAGTTGCGCTGAGTTAGTGGTATTTTTGCCAAGACACAACCACAGTTGCGCTGAGTTAGTGGTATTTTTGCCAAGACACAACCACAATAGCGCTGAGTTAGTGATATTTTTGCCAAGACACAACCACAGTTGCGCTGAGCTAGTGGTGTTTTGCCAAGACACAACCACAATAGCGCTGAGTTAGTGGTATTTTTGCCAAGACACAACCACAGTTGCGCTGAGCTAGTGGTGTTTTGCCAAGACACAACCACAATAGCGCTGAGTTAGCGGTGTTTTTGCCAAGACACAACCACAATAGCGCTGAGTTAGTGGTATTTTTGCCAAGACACAACCACAATAGCGCTGAGTTAGTGGTATTTTTGCCAAGACACAACCACAGTTGCGCTGAGCTAGTGGTATTTTGCCAAGACACAACCACAATAGCGCTGAGATAGTGGTGTTTTGCCAAGACACAACCACAATAGCGCTGAGTTAGTGGTATTTTTGCCAAGACACAACCACAGTTGCGCTGAGCTAGTGGTGTTTTGCCAAGACACAACCACAATAGCGCTGAGTTAGCGGTGTTTTTGCCAAGACACAACCACAATAGCGTTGAGCTAGTGGTGTTTTTGCCAAGACACAACCACAGTTGCCCTGAGCTAGTGGTATTTTTGCCAAGACACTACCACTATAGCGCTGAGCTAGTGGTGTTATTGCCAAGACACAACCACAATAGCTCTGAGGTAGTGGTGTTTTTGCCCAGGCACAAACACAATAGCGCTGAGCTAGTGGTATTTTTACCAAGACACAACCACAGTTGCGCTGAGTTAGTGGTGTTTTTGCCAAGACACAACCACAATAGCGCTGAGCTAGTGGTGTTATTGCCAAGACACAACCACAATAGCTCTGAGGTAGTGGTGTTTTTGCCCAGGGACAAACACAATAGCGCTGAGCTAGTGGTGTTTTTGCCAAGACACAAACACAATAGCGCTGAGCTAGTGGTGTTTTTGCCAAGACACAACCACAATAGCGCTGAGCTAGTGTTGTTTTTTTCCCCAGGCATAACCACAATAGCACTGAGCTAGTGGTGTTTTTGCCAAGATAACCACAATAGCACTGAGCTAGTGGTGTTTTTGCCAAGACACAACCACAATAGCTCTGAGCTAGTGTTGTTTTTTCCCCAGGCATAACCACAATAGCACTGAGCTAGTGGTGTTTTTGCCAAGATAATCACAATAGCACTGAGCTAGTGGTGTTTTTGCCAAGATAACCACAATAGCACTGAGCTAGTGGCGTTTTTGCCAAGACACAACCATAAGAGCGTTCAGCTAGGGGCCCATTTTGAGCAAGGCCCAACCACACCTGTGCTGAGCTTGTTGTATTTTTGCCAATATACACCACAACTGTGCTGAGCTAGTGGTGTTTTTGCCAAGACACAACCACAGTTGCGTTGAGCTAGTGGTGTTTTTGCCAAGACACAACCACAGTTGCGTTGAGCTAGTGGTGTTTTTGCCAAGACACAACCACAGTTGCGTTGAGCTAGTGGTGTTTTTGCCAAGACACAACCACAGTTGCGTTGAGCTAGTGGTATTTTTGCGAAGACAACCACAATAGCACTGAGCTAGTGGTGGTTTTGCCAAGACACAACCACAATAGCACTGAGCTAGTGGTGTTTTTGCCAAGACACTACCACAATAGCGCTGAGCTAGTGGTGTTTTTGCCAAGACACAACCACAGTTGCTCTGAGCTAGTGGTGTTTTTACCAAGACACTACCACTATAGCGCTGAGCTAGTGGTGTTTTTGCCAAGACACAACAACAATTACACAGAGTTTTATTTTGTATTATCACCTCAGGGATTGAATGTTGTCACAATCAGAATCAGAATCTTTTATTATTTATCTCACAACAGAAATTTGGTATGGTTATCATGACATAACAATCTGTCTTTTAAGAAAAAGGTAGTAATTGTACATAGCCATACTTACCATGCCATACAAGCTTATACAGGTGTACTCATGGATGAAACATATTCTAGCACAATAACGAGCATTGCATTCAATCAAAGCAATGTAAATCTATCTAACTATTTGTCTAACCATTCATCTATCTATCTATCTATCTATCTATCCATTCATCAATATATTCATCTATCTAAATATCTGTAGCCATTTGGCTATCTATCTATCTATCTATCTATCTATTCATCAATATATTCATTCATCTATCTATCTATCTATCTATCTATCTATCTATCTATCTATCTATCTATCTATCTATCTATCTATGTATCCATCTGTATAAATATCTGTAGCCATTTGGCTACCTATCTAGTTATCTATCTATCTGTCTATTCAACTATCTGTATGTCTATGTATTCATCTATCTATCTAATCTATCTAGCTATTCATCTATTTATATATATGTCCATGTATTCATCTATCTATACATCAATCTAATCATCTATCTGTACATCTGTCTATCTATATTATAATTGTCTATGTGTATATACTATTATACATAAACGCATGCACACATGTATATTAACTGTTGCTTTTAGCCCTATTAACCTGACCAACTCTGAAAGCGTGGTGTCTTGTTTACATATTGGTTTTTTTGGTTTTTCTTTATTAATGAAGATACAGAGGGCTGTTAAGCGGGTGCTATTTACAGGTCATTGGTGGTTGATGGGTGCTGCTAGTAGGTCCTATTTCTCTCATTTCACTCTTTCACATTTCTTTCCTCATCATAGTGTTTCCTCTCAATTTCACACGGAAAATCACTGCTAAGGGCATACGGGATTACTTTCCAATGAAACTTATTGATAATAAGATAAGATAAGTTGAAAAACTTTCTTGTTTGCAAAAAAGAAGATTTAAACGTTCAAGGGCCTTGCGGCATAAATCCAACGGAGAGAGAAAGCGCACGTATATCTATACAAATCCTGCTGATTAAATTGCTATGGCTGCGCGGAAGCAGCTCACTGTCATGGCATGTACGGTACTGTCATCTAGACGGTTCCAGTCAATTTATTTGTTTTAGGGGGAAAATAAGTTTTTAAAGGACGTCCCCATTACGCTGGAAAGGTTTGAATGGAACATTTTGTATTTTCTATTTCTTTGTAATTACATGTACAATACGTACACTCTATTACTCACTTACTCAACTTACTGTTTTGTAGCATGAAAACATCATGGAAGTAAATTTGGTTTTGCCCTCACTACTTTTCTTTCTTAAGTGTTAGTTTGTTGGTGCTTCTGGTAGAGCGATTCATCATTGTGGTGTGCTTTGCTAGGCAGGGTTTGTTTACTAAATTGTAGTATGTAATATGCTAATAGTACAGTGTGTCTCATCACATGCCTCTCTCTCTCTCTGTGCTTTACTATACAGGGTTTGTTTACTAAATTGTAGTGTGTAATATGCTAATAGTACAGTGTGTCTCACACTCATATGTTTCTCTCTCTCTGTGTGCTTTGCTATACAGGGTTTGTTTACTAAATTGTAGTGTGTCATATGCTAATAGTACAGTGTGTCTCATCACATGCCTCTCTCTCTCTCTCTGTTTTCAAGCAGTTAAATGCTTAGGTGTTTCTTTGGTGCTTTCACTCTTCCAGAGCAAAATTTTGCCTGTAAATATAATGTCATTGTTAATCGCCTTATGGATTTCAGAGCAGACAATATGACTTCATTCATGGTTTGAATCCTCATCACAATCAAAGTAATTGTATGACGACATTCATGAATCAAATTATGACTTCATTTCATTTTTTAATCAAATGCATGGTAATCATATGACTACATTCATGTTTAAAATGATCAAATTCATGGCAATTGTATGACTACATTCATATTTCAATTGATCAAATTCATGGCAATCATATGACTACATTCATATTTCAAACGATCAAATTCAAGGCAATCATATGACTACATTCATATTTCAAACGATCAAATTCATGGCAATTGTATGACTACATTCATATTTCAAACGATCAAATTCATGGCAATCGTATGACTACATTCATATCTCAAACGATCAAATTCAAAGAATTTATAATCAAAAGCAAAGTCGTTTTATGACTTTATTATTTATTTATGTTTCAAATAATAAAATTGGAGGAAATTGTTATCAAAATCGAGCCATGATTGTAACTGTGTAACTACAACTACAATCCTCTGAGAAAGAAGTTTTTAATTTTAAGACAATCCTATGACTACATTCATGTGTCAAAGGATCACATTGTTGTTTAAGGAACATCCATGATGATTTGAGCATAAGTGTAACATTATCGGATACTGGTGGGGATTTGGTGGTTTAGGGGTAAGGTGTCGGCCTCTCTGTAAAAGACGGTCTGTCTGTCTGTCTGTCTGTCTCTCTCTCTCTGTCTCTCTCTCTCTGTCTCTGTCTCTCTGTCTCTCACTCTCTCTCTCTCTCTCTGTCTCTCTCTCTCTCTCTCTCTCTCTCTCTCTCTCTCTCTCTCTCTCTCTCTCTCTCTCTCTCTCTCTCTCTCTCTCTCTCTCTCTCCCCCTCTCTCTCTCTCTCTCTCTCTCTCTCTCTCTCTCTCTCTCTCTCTCTCTCTCTCCCTCTCTCTCTCTCTCTCTCTCTCTCTCTATCTCTCTCTCTATCTCCACGAGATGCAGATACTCTATTAAAGTTATTCTTATCAATATCATCTCCATTCATTCCACTGTAAAAGAGTTTGATTCCTTTATTGATTCCGTATTTTTAAATAGTATTGTTTGTTTTCAATTCCAGCACTTCATCAGTCTGCAAGCTTTTTATTTATTTCTCTTTTAAGAGAGCAATAGCTTAATGTTTTTAAGTTTGTTGAGGTCATACATCAACTTTATGGAACTGATGTTTTTTATTATATTGCTTTTTTCTTTTGATTTTACATGCAGAGATAGATCTATTTAGTATTGCTAAAAATTGCTTACATGATAAGAATAATTGCTTTAATAATGAACTTGATAATGCCTATTATTTGACTCTAGTACACGTCAAGTCATGACTTTGTTTATTGCTGATTTTTCATTCCATGTTAAATCGTCATGAATCATTCCAAAAACAACAAAAAAGTACTTCATGTGAAATCCTGACTTTTAAAACATCAAAGATTACATTTCATGTAAATGTAAAGTCATGTATTTGATTGATGTTGGAACAGTAAATTTCATCACGACTCCACATTTTTCTTTTCCATCAAAAATGACATTTTATGTTAAAGTCATACAGACTATTGATCATTTTCAACTTGACGAAATAGCTGAAATAGTATTTCTATAATGTCACGACATGATGCAATATAATATTTGAATTCCACGTTTTTGCAGTCTATTATTTATTAGATTATGCGTAGCGAGTTACTTTTACACACAGTAATAATTTCAATATTTTCGTATGCGATTTCATTTCCAATGTCAAAAGATGCAATAGGATTAAACTGCCTTAGGCTTCTTCTTTTTCTTTTTCTGTCGCATTTTAAATTGGAACCATATTTTGGTTATGCAATTGGATTATCGCTGTAGTTGCATTTTGTTCTTGTTTTGTGTATTGATTGTTCATGTAATTTGCTATGTTTCATCATCATCATAATTATCATCATCATCATCATCATCATCTTCATGTTTCATCATCATCATCATCATCATCATGATCATCTTCATCATTATCATCATCTGCCGTTCCCCCAGGTTATGGGTATTGGCCATCAAGTAGAGCGCTCCATCTTCCTCTATCCTCTGGACTTTTATTTTCTCCACACCTTTTTCGGGTCTAAGTCTACATCTATATCTATATCTATATCTATATCTATATCTATATCTATATCTATATCTTTTCTCCATGCTGATTTTGGCTTAACTCTTTTACCGTTTTCCCCCGTGGGTTCCACTTTAGCTTTTGTCTTGTTATTTTCTTAGTCTTCATAACGTGTTTCACATGTTGGATAAAATTTTGAATTTCTTTTTTTTTTTTTTTTTTAACATTTAAATTATAATGCGCACAGCATGTTTTTTCGCGAATCCCCCATGACTGCTTGTCTCAGCTCACAAGTCCATGACAAACTGAATTAAAAGTTGTTTTTGAAACGCTCTTATGTTTTGAACGGAGAGACTAGATAGGTCAGATGTGCTGCGAAGATCATATTTGATGGTAAAGACTTGCAGCAACATACAGACTGATAGACAATTGATAATGCAGTGGCAACAGTGAGTGTGAAAAAAAATACAAAGGGAAGTAACCACATGTAATCTTGGAAAGAAATGGATAACGGTCTTGACACTTGACAAGACATCGCCATAGTAATATCATTTATTGCCAGGCCATTCAGTTCAAAAGACTGGTTGATACTCAAGTCCATTTTTTGTGACGTTTTATTATTATTATTTTTATTTTTTTATTTTGCTTTATTTTTCTCTGTAGGATGACTACTAATGGAGAGAATACTTGTCATTTACTGTAAATTTTGCAGTGGGGAATCCAAAGTCATCAGAATCACAGTCTCTGTTTAATCAAAATATCACGAATGGCATTAAACTACTGTTTCTATTGGTTTGAATGATAAGATTTTTGTTGCCCGATTTGTGTAACCATATCCAGCAACAACATAAAGAATTCTATGCAGAGATTTTAAAAATACGTATATGACTATTTTTTTATCACGATAATCAATCGTTCCACGATTACGATATATCTATATATACATTATATATATATATACACCACGTAATATATCATTCTGATTTGGTTTTTGTCTTTTCATGTCAAAACCTCTGTTGCTAGGCGACTACGAGTAACCACATTTTGCATGTTTTTTCTAAATGATGCTAGGATCATTTCCGTTTGGAGAAACGTTCTTCTACTACAAATGACCTCTTTGATTTAGAAGGACTTCATTAT
>JAXRKP010001484.1:35000-42500 GCA_037039925.1 Doris montereyensis | reverse complement strand
TACACGCATTATGAATAGCACATTATGGATACACGCGTTATGAATAGCACATTATGGATACACGCGTTATGAATAGCACATTATGGATACACGCTTTATGGATACACATTATGGATACACGCTTTATGGATACACACATTATGGATACACGCGTTATAAATAGCACATTATGGATACACACATTATGGATACACGCGTTATGAATAGCACATTATGGATACACACATTATGGATACACGCGTTATGAATAGCACATTATGGATACACACATTATGGATACACGCGTTATGAATAGCACATTATGGATACACACATTATGGATACACGCGTTATGAATAGCACATTATGGATACACACATTATGGATATACGCGTTATGAATAGCACATTATGGATACACGCTTTATGGATACACACATTATGGATACACATATTATCGCTCACACGAACGCGACAGATTTTGTTATTCTCGAATATAATGACAGAGGAATTAGAGAATCGATCTTTTGAAAAGACGTATCAAATATGCTCCGTGGAAACATGCCTTTATTGTGTTTGAGTTACGGATAATAGACTCATAAATCATTATCATTTTGTGAAATATTCCAAGGTGTTGTTACTCTTTTTAATGATTCTGTCAAATCTGGCGGGGCGGCTCGAACCCGCTGCCTTTTGTTGAGAGGCCGACACCGTACCTCTGGACTACCGAGTCCCCCTTGTCGCTGGTCGTTTGATTTCTGTATTCATTTCGTGGCTGCCAGTCTGTACATCTTTTTGTTCATCTATTATTATTATCCTTAACTCTTGCTATATTATTACATGGCCAGCATATTTCCACTTATTATTTTGTTTGAGTCAGTGTTTGAAGACATCAGTGACTTCTTCTGTTCGTTTTCGTACTTCAGTGCTATAGGCCTTGTCTTGTAGTCTGATATGTATAATGTAGCAATGTCCCCTCCATTGCTCTTTGAGTGGTTTGCAGTATTCTTGCTAGTTCCTTTGTGATAATAACCGGATCTGGCGGCCGTTTGTCATAATGGATAGCACATATTGATAAAATACTCCCCCTTTTCATGGACACTGGCAGACTATCTTTATCTTGAAAAAACTTTCATGTTTTTATTAAATTTCAAAAACTATATCATGTTTTTTGTATTCTTTATTTTCATTTCTTCCTGACTTTTTGTTTCTTAAATACCTTTTTTGTTGTTGTTGTCCTAGCTACCTCGTATGATTATCTCGCATCTCTTTGAATGTTGCCCCATTCTGATCATTTAGTCAATGCGATTAACACTAATATATGAGGCGTTGTAGCTGAAAGGTAGTGTTCTTAGCTTGTATGCACGACACAAGACGTTGTAGCTGAACCGTAGTGTTGTTAGCTTGTATTCACAACGACACAAGGCTTGTAGCTGAATCGTAGTGTTGTTAGCTTGTATGCACGACACAAGACGTTGTACTTGTAGCTGAACCGTAGTGTTCTTAGTTTGTATGCACGACACAAGACGTTGTAGCTCTTCCGTAGTGTTGTTAGCTTGTATTCACGACACAAGACGTTGTAGCTGATCCGTAGTGTTCTTAGCTTGTATGCACGACACAAGACGTTGTAGCTGAACCGTAGTGTTGTTAGCTTGTATTCACAACGACACAAGGCTTGTAGCTGAACCGTAGTGTTGTTAGCTTGTATTCACAACGGCACAAGGCGTTGTAGCTGAACCGTAGTGTTGTTAGCTTGTATTCACAACGACACAAGGCGTTGTAGCTGAACCGTAGTGTTGTTAGCTTGTATGCACGACACAAGACGTTGTAGCTGAACCGTAGTCTTGTTAGCTTGTATTCACAGTGACACAAGACGTTGTAGCTGAACCGTAGTGATGTTAGCTTGTATTCACAGACACAAGACGTTGTAGCTGAACCGTAGTGTGTTAGCTTGTATTGACAGTGACACAAGACATTGTAGCTGAACCGTAGTGTTGTTAGCTTGTATGCACGACAGAAGACGTTGTAGCTGAACCGTAGGTTCTTAGCTTGTATTCACAGTGACACATGACGTTGTAGCTGAACCGTGGTGTTGTTAGCTTGTATTCACAGTTGTAGCTGGACCGTGGTTCACAAGACATTGTAGCTGAACCGTAGTGTTGTTAGCTTGTATGCACGACACAAGACGTTGTAGCTGAACCGTAGTGTTCTTAGCTTCTATGCACGACACAAGACGTTGTAGCTGAACCGTAGTGTTGTTAGCTTGTATTCACAACGACACAAGGCTTGTAGCTGAACCGTAGTGTTGTTAGCTTGTATTCACAACGGCACAAGGCGTTGTAGCTGAACCGTAGTGTTGTTAGCTTGTATTCACAACGACACAAGGCGTTGTAGCTGAACCGTAGTGTTATTAGCTTGTATGCACGACACAAGACGTTGTAGCTGAACCGTAGTCTTGTTAGCTTGTATTCACAGTGACACAAGACGTTGTAGCTGAACCGTAGTGTTGTTAGCTTGTATTCACAACGACACAGGGCGTTGTAGCTGAACCGTAGTGTTGTTAGCTTGTATGCACGACACAAGACGTTGTAGCTGAACCGTAGTGTTCTTAGCTTGTATTCACAGTGACACAAGACGTAGTAGCTGAACCGTGGTGTTGTTAGCTTGTATTCACAGTGACACAAGACATTGTAGCTGAACCGTAGTGTTGTTAGCTTGTATTCACAACGGCACAAGGCGTTGTAGCTGAACCGTAGTGTTGTTAGCTTGTATTCACAACGACACAAGGCTTGTAGCTGAACCGTAGTGTTGTTAGCTTGTATTCACAACGGCACAAGGCGTTGTAGCTGAACCGTAGTGTTGTTAGCTTGTATTCACAACGACACAAGGCGTTGTAGCTGAACCGTAGTGTTGTTAGCTTGTATGCACGACACAAGACGTTGTAGCTGAACCGTAGTCTTGTTAGCTTGTATTCACAGTGACACAAGACGTTGTAGCTGAACCATAGTGTTGTTAGCTTGTATTCACAATGACACAGGGCGTTGTAGCTGAACCGTAGTGTTTTTAGCTTGTATGCACGACACAAGACGTTGTAGCTGAACCGTAGTGTTCTTAGCTTGTATTCACAGTGACACAAGACGTTGTAGCTGAACCGTAGTGTTGTTAGCTTGTATTCACAGTGACACAAGACATTGTAGCTGAACCGTAGTGTTGTTAGCTTGTATTCACAGTGACACAAGACATTGTAGCTGAACCGTAGTGTTGTTAGCTTGTATGCACGACAGAAGACGTTTTAGCTGGACCGTAGGGTTCTTAGCTTGTATTCATTCAGTGACACAAGACGTTGTAGCTGAACCGTAGTGTTGTTAGCTTGTATTCACAGTGACACAAGACGTTGTTGCTGAACCGTAGTGTTGTTAGCTTGTATGCACGACACAAGACGTTGTAGCTGAACCGTAGTGTTCTTAGCTTGTATGCATGACACAAGACGGTGTAGTTGAACCGTAGTGTTCTTAGCTTGTATGCACGACACAAGACGGTGTAGCTGAAAGGTAGTGTTCTTAGCTTGTATGCACGACACAAGACGGTGTAGCTGAACCGTAGTCTTGTTAGCTTGTATTCACAGTGACACAAGACGTTGTAGCTGAACCGTAGTGTTCTTAGCTTGTATGCACGACACAAGACGTTGTAGCTGAACCGTAGTGTTGTTAGCTTGTATTCACAATGGCACAAGGCGTTGTAGCTGAACCTTAGTGTTATTAGCTTGTATTCACAGTGACACAAGGCGTTGTAGCTGAAAGGTAGTGTTGTTAGCTTGTATTCACAGTGACACAAGGCGTTGTAGCTGAACCGTAGTGTTGTTAGCTTGTATTCACAGTGACACAAGGCGTTGTAGCTGAACCTTAGTGTTATTAGCTTGTATTCACAGTGACACAAGGCGTTGTAGCTGAACCTTAGTGTTATTAGCTTGTATTCACAATGACACAAGGCGCGTAGCTGAACCCTAGTGTTGTTAGCTTGTATTCACAGTGACACAAGGCGTTGTAGCTGAACCGTAGTATTGTTAGCTTGTATCCACAATGACACAAGTTGTTGTAGCTGAACCGTAGTATTGTTAGCTTGTATCAACGATGACACAAGGCGTTGTAGCTGAAAGGTAGTATTGTTAGCTTGTATTCACAACGACACAAGGCGTTGTAGCTGAAAGGTAGTATTGTTAGCTTATATTCACAATGACACAAGGCGTTGTAGCTGAACCGTAGTATTGTTAGCTTGTATTCACAACGACACAAGGCGTTGTAGCTGAACCCTAGTGTTGTTAGCTTGTATTCAAAATGACACAAGGCGTTGTAGCTGAACCTTAGTGTTGTTAGCTTGTATTCACAGTGACACAAGGCGTTATAGCTGAAAGGTAGTATTGTTAGCTTGTATTCACATTGACACAAGGCGTTGTAGCTTAACCGTAGTATTGTTAGCTTGTATCCACAATGACACAAGTTGTTGTAGCTGAACCGTAGTATTGTTAGCTTGTATTCACAACGACACAAGGCGTTGTAGCTGAACCCTAGTGTTGTTAGCTTGTATTTAAGACACGGGTTCAAGCCCCACGGCTGGCGCAAGTAGTGTTGTTTTTTCACAACGCTATACTCTTAAGAAACGTACTTCACTCTACTTTCCTGACTTGACTCAAGTGTGAATGAGTGTCTCAGCTATAGGTAGAGAAAGACCTTGTCAGAGCGTTAGTACCGAAAACCTAACAGACTTAGTGTAATGACTGTAGGCTCACCAGGGAAGTTGAGAAGGACTTTGAATGAAAAGACCTGATGTGGTATACACTGATGTACAGTAGGTGAGCTTGCTCTTGTGCGGGGATCCATCTTTTACATCTACCAGTTGTAGAATGATCTCCCCTCCCATTCCCCTTTCAAGTCCCCAATTCCCCCCACTCTCTCTCCCCACACCCGCATACCCTACACCCACTCCCAAGAAGTGAACCGTGTACGTCTTTTATTGGCTTACTTTGAGGGTCCAGGGCGGACAGAATGCCTCCAAACTCCGTAGGGCAGCCCGGCTGATGTTTTCCGCCATTGGGCCAAAAGTCCACGTGACCGATAGACTTCCGAATGCCAAATCCTGACAGGGAGAGACAGACAGACAGACAGAGGGTGTGTTCATTGGCATCATAATAAGGTGGCTGTTCAACATAATTCTTTAGGTAAAAGAAAGAAAAGATATTTTAACAATAGGAAAGTTGGAGGGAGGGAGGGTTATAAAAGAATTTTTTAAAATGCATTATCATTCTGTAAGGCCATACGAGAGATAGAAAGAGAGAGAGAGAGAGAGAGAGAGAGAGAGAGAGAGAGAGAGAGAGAGAGAGAGAGAGAGAGAGAGAGAGAGAGAGAGAGAGAGAGAGAGAGAGAGAGAGAGAGAGAGAGGGAGGGAGGGAGAGAGAGAGAGAGAGAGGGGAGAGAGAGAGAGAGAGAGAGACAGAGACAGAGACAGACAGACAGACAGACAGACAGACAGACAGACAGGCAGACAGACAGACAGAGACAGAAACAGACAGACAGACAGACAAACAGATATACAGACACAGATAAAGAAAAGAGAGACAGAGACAGACAGAGACAGAGATAAAGAGATAGAGACAGAGACAGAGAATTTGACGAGAAACAGAAAGACAGATAGGCAAAAAGAAAAAGACAGACTGATAAAGAAACAATTTTATTTTGTGAGAACGCGTCAAGACGAAATGTAGCGTACGATTTTAACACTAATTATCATATTATCTTACTTGGCACTAGCATTGGCCTCCTTGATGTCGTCTCGTATTACAGATTTGGTTGATTGGTTGATTGATTGAACGTGCACAGAGTGTTGTGATCTGGGCACGGACCTTCCTTTTTATCGTCTCTCCCCTATGGGACTCAGTCTTCATCCACTTACCTGGACCAGGGAGGAAGATTGTATTCCAGAAAATCGGGAATTTTTTCAACCGTTGGTGAGGTTTTAACCCCACGACCTTTGGGATATGAGGCCGACGCCTTAGCTCTGTACTACCGACCTCCCCTGCCCCGTGGATGGCAAACATTGGCAGATCGATGCATGGAACATCTACAAATAATATTTTACCAGATGAATAATTTTTTGTAAGCATTGACAAGGACAATTGTACCATAATACCAAACGTACACACTCAGTTGATTTGATTTGATTTGATTTGGATTTGATTTGATTTGAGTTGATTTGATTTACCCACATCCACAACTAAGGTAATATCGAGGTATTCGGTAGGTTTTTCTATTTTGCCCCGACTGCCCTGTAAACAGCCAAGGGATCTTAACGTGCACAGAATGTTGTAATCTGCACACGGAAACCCCTTTTATCGTCCGTCTCCGATGGGACTAAGTGTCGATCCACCTATCTGGGTCAGGGGTGGGGAGGGGGATGGGGGATGGGGGGATGGAGGAGCTAGATTTCATGCGAAAAAACTCGAGCAAATGTTTCAACCGTTGGTGGGGCTCAAACCCACTACCTTTTGGTTGAGTGGCCGACGTCTTGCCTCTGGACTACCGAGTCCCACTCACATTAACATACCCGGAGAACGTGAAATTCAAAGTCAATAAAGCACCAACCATCGTCTACAAATGCATTGACTCCCCGAGCCTATCAGAAAGGTGTGTCACACCAAGAATAAAAATTGGGGGATTTCAAGACGAAAATTAAGAGGATCGAAACCTCGAATACCAGTACTCAATTTTAGTAAAGAGAGAGAGAGAGAGGGAGAGAGAGAGAGAGAGAGAGAGAGAGAGAGAGAGAGAGAGAGAGAGAGAGAGAGAGAGAGAGAGAGAGAGAGAGAGAGAGAGAGAGAGAGAGAGAGAGAGAGAGAGAGAGAGAGAGAGAGAGAGAGAGAGAGAGAGAAGAGCGAGAGAGAGAAAGAGAGAGAGAAAGAGAGAGAAAGAGGGGAGGGAGGGAGGGAGAGGAGACAGACAGACAGACAGACAGAGCCAGAGACAGACAGATAGTCAGACAGAGACAGAGAGACAGAGGGACAGATAGACAGAGAGACAGAGAGACAGAGACGGAGAGACAGAGACATAGGCAGAGAGACAGAGACACCGACAGACAGACAAACAGACAGAAGGAGACAGACTGACAGACAGAGATCTTGACACACCATCGTACTGCTGATGACGTCATAGTGTCTTACCGGAACTGCCAACGACTTTCTGCGTCAGTGTGCATGACGTCAACAAAGTTAGCGTCAGTGAGGTCAAGGCGAACGTTGGCAGAATAGCGTTCGAAGGCTGGGCCAGCTGATCCATACCTGGTACGAATCAAAGAGTGAGCCGTGTAACTGTTGTCTGGCTTGTTAATGGACATAGCATGCAATGATACATACGATGAAGGACATGTTTTTTAACTTTATAAATTACTCTGAGCGAAGTCTTGTCTTATTTTTATTATCACCATGATCATCTTCATCCTCATCATAAGCATCATCATCACTATCATCATCATC
>JAXRKP010001484.1:0-32500 GCA_037039925.1 Doris montereyensis | reverse complement strand
TGGTGGTGGTTTTTATTATTCAACCCAAGGACGCAAACTTAAAAAAAACAAGTATTTAATGTAGAAAATCATCATACATAATGTTAACCTGAAAGCGTGTGCTACCAACCGAGCTAACTACGCTCCGGTAGAACGCTTTCTTTTTCATGGAGAGGCGATGGGTGCCGACGCAGAGGTCGCGGGTTCGATCCCCATGGTGGCCAGGATTTTTTCTCTCTATTCCTTGTGTTTGTCTCGTCTTTGTTCGTATGGGAGCTTTCATATTATCTTGTGTCATTATATTAACTTACGACATGCCCTTTTTGCCTCACTGCTTGTCTTTATCTACGTATGTTAACCTGGGCAATGCCACGGGCTACAGCTAGTATTTCTAGATATAAGTTTTCTGTCAGCTTCGCTTTGTAAAAGCGTTGTTGAAAATTGTCAGATATTGTTCCAAGAACATGTAGAAAAGAACCCAAAAAAAACCTGACAAATTCTCGCTGTAACTTAATCGTAACTCTGAGGTTTCCTGTTATGTTCAGGAAATCACCCTCTCCCGCTCTCTCACTCACTCACTCACCCACTCGCTCACTCACTCACGTAATAATTCACGCACTCACTTCCTCATTGACTCATACACTCACTGCTCACTCCCACTCACGTAATAATTCACGCACTCACTTCCTCATTGACTCATACACCCACTCACGCACTCACGTAATCATTCACCCACACACTCACTGACTCACTGACTCACTCATCAACTGACGTAATCATTCCTATTCTCAATCATTCACTCACTCATTATCTTTCTCCCTGTAACGACTCACTCACTAAACTCACTCCACTCACTCATTCAGTAACTACTTCACTTACTCGATTATTCACTGATTCACTTACTCATTCACTCGCACACACAGACTCACGTTATCATTCAGCCACTCACTTCCTCACTCATTCCACTCACTCACCACGCACTCACTCATTCGCATAATCCTTCACTCACTCCCCTCACTCCCACTCATTCACTCACTCACTCACTCACTCATTCACATAATCATTCACCCCACTCACTCACTCACTCACTCCATTCACTCACTCATTCACTCACTCATTCACATAAAAGCTCATTCATTCACTCTCACTCACTCACTAACGTAATCATTCATTAACTCACCCACTTACTCAATCATTCACTCAATTACTCATTCCAACACTCACTCACTCACTCATTCACTCACTCACTCACTCACTCACCCACCCACCAACTCACTCACTCACTCACTCATTCATTCACTCACTCACTCACGTAATCATTCACTCAGTTACTCACTCACTTATTCCCTCACTCATTCACATAATCATTCATTTACTCACTCACTCATTTATGTAATCATTCACTCACTCACTCATTCCTACACTCACTCACTAGCGTAATCATTTACTCATTCACTCACTTGCGTAATCATCCACTCACTTACTCATTCCTACACTCACTCATTCACTCGCTTACGTAATCATTCACTCAGTGAGTCACTCACTACGTAATAATTCACTCAGTGACTCAATCACTCACTCACTCCATTCACATAGTCATTTATTCAACTCACACTCAATCATTCGTTCACTCACTCACTCACTAGTCATTTCACTCATTCACTCACTTAAAACTTAATCATAATCTCACTCACTCACTTCACACTCCTCACTTATAAAACTTACGTAATCATTCACTCATTATTCACTCCTACACTCACTCACTTATAAACTTACGTAATCATTCACTCACTTATTCACTCCTACACTCACTCACTTAAAACTTACGTAATCATTCACTCACTTATTCAATCCTACACTCACTCACTTATAAACTTACGTAATCATTCTCACGACTTATTCATCTACACTCACTCACCTATAAAACTTACGTAATCATTCACTCAGTCACTCACTCACGTAATTATTCACTCAGTTACTCACTCGCTCATTCACTCACTTACCACTAATTCGACCAAAAGTCTGTCCCATCAGTCGCTGAATTTCCCTTGCCGGTGATTCCAGAGACGTGGGCCCCCAGACTATGGCCAATGAGGTGAAAACTCTGAAAAAGATTTCATGCCAATTTTGTCAAAAGAATGACCTTAAAAGATTCAACGGGCGTTTTGTTAAAACAGCGACCCTGAAAAGATTACATGGCAATTTTGCCAAAGAAATTACCCTGAAGATGCCATGGCAAATATGTCAAAAGAATGACCCTGAAAAGATTCCATGGCAATTTTTGTCAAAATAATGACCCTCAAAAGATTTCATGGCAATGTTTTCAAAAGAATGACCCTGAAAAGATTCTATGGCAATTTAATCAAAGAATGACCCTGAAAAGATTCATGTTAATTTTGTCAAAGAATGATCCTGAAAAGATTACATGTTAATTTTGTCAAAAGAATGACCTTACAAAAAATCCATGAGTATTTTGTCAAAAGAATGACCCTGAAAAGATTACATGCATTTTTTTAAAAATGACCCTAAAAAATTCTATGACAATTTGTCAAAAAAATGATAATGTCAAGTAATAATATTATTATTATGTTTTCATAAAATGTAGTCTAGCTTTCTATCGTTCTTTCTGTCTATCTATCTATTTGTCTGTCTGTCGGTTTATATGTATGTATGTGTGATTATATGTATGTATGTGAAGCTATGTAGCTATGTATGTATGTATGTATGTATGTATGTATGTATGTATGTGTATGCATGCATGTATGTATGTATGTATGTATGTATGTATGTATTATGTATGTATTATGTATGTATGTATGCATGTATGTATGTATGTATGTATGTATGTATGTATGTATGTATGTATGTATGTATGCATGTGTGTGTATGAATGAATGTATGTATGTATGTATGTATGTATGTATGTATGTATGTATGTATGTATGTATGCATGTGTGTGTGTGTATGAAGAATGTATGTATGTATGTATGTATGTATGTATGTAGTATGTATGTGTCTTTGTATGTATGTATATATCTATTTTTTTATCTACCATCTATCGATCTATCTATCTATCTATCTATCTATCTATCTATCTATCTATCTACCCATATCTATCCATCTAGGTAGCTATTTATCTATCTGTATCTATCTGTCTATAATTATCTATATATCTCTGTCTGTAATTTTATCTATCTATCCATACATCTATCTATCTATCTATCCAATCTAATTTTTCCATTAATTTATCTATCTACATTTCAATATTTCTTTAAGACACAAAGAAGATGACATATACTTGTATTGGCGCCTGTCTGCTCGTGCTCAGCTTTTGGATCAACCTTGCAATCATTGCACCCACTGACCTCGTGTTGGACGCCGCCTGCGTAGTTAAGGGACCTTTGGCTCCTTGTTGCCAGTCCACCAGTATCACGTTGAGGTTTTTCTGTGCGGTAGAAAAAGTGCGGTTAACTCATTCTAGATGAGATGAGATGAGGACTTGAAAGTTGGACTGCTCCACTCCCACAATGAGATTGAGTCAGTTGACGAAAAGTCGCCAGAAATGTACAAATAATTTTACGTGCCAAGCAATAATGAGAATTCATAAGAAAATATAACGTATCATGGTAAATATGCACTGAGATCTAGATAGGTTCATTCAACAACACAAACAAATATACACACAAGATCTAGTGGGCACGAGCTTGCGAAATATTTAACCTTCACAGAAAGAAACAGAAAATGTCAGGACAGGAAGCTTGGATGGAGAATGATCATTTCAGGCATCTAAACCCATGCTTTTACACTAGAAGGTAGAAATGGAACTGATAAAGAAAGAATATAAAAACTGTCACTCTTAAAATAACTATCTCAAACTCAGTTTTGCATGAAAATCTAAAATAAATGAAAAAATCAAGTGTTTAGTTTATTTTTAACTGTAACTATTTTAAACACAGAACTATCGAAAAAAGGAAGGCGCGTATGTAGATAAAGAATGTCAAATTATGTCAAATAATGTATGTAGACCAAGTGTGTAGCATCCTAATGCTGTTTTAAAAAAAAACAATTTAGACTTATTTTTGACACAAGATCAACCCTTCAATCAATATTCCAAGAGTCGCTGTTATTGATTTCTATATTGAAAGTACAGCTGTTGAAGGAAACTACCGAAATGATTGAGGTAGGCTCAGCTTGAGTAGATTATCTAGATCTAGGTCAAGATTCTGTTGATAAGGGGCAGTAGGCCTAGATCATTTCAGGGCTTGCCAAGTTGTGAGAACGCGTGCCTGGTTTTTCCTGACTGTCAATACAGCTTTCGACACAGTTGATGGAGCGTACATGGAACTACATGTAAATCTAGATCTATGCATAAATAAAACAAAATTAGATCTACTTGCATTTGACGTTTCTAGATCTTTTCAAAGTTAATCGCAATCGCAAAACTAATAAAGTTGATATAAATCTAGATCTACATGATTGTGATCTTCTCACTCAAAACAATCTTGTCAATAAAAAGAATAGGCTTAGCCTGTATGTGGCCTTTACTTGGCCTGTACGCGGCCTGTACGTGGCCTGTACGTGGCCTTTACGTGGCCTTTACGTGGCCTGTACATGGCCTGTACGTGGCCTGTACGTGATCTTTACGTGGCCTGTACAGGGTCTTTACGTGGCCTGTACGTGGCCTTTACGTGGCCTTTACGTGGCCTGTACGTGGCCTGTACGTGGCCTTTACGTGGCCTTTACGTGGCCTGTACGTGATCTTTACGTGGCCTGTACAGGGTCTTTACGTGGCCTGTACGTGGCCTTTACGTACGCGGCCTGTACGTGGCCTTTACTTGGCCTTTAAGTGGCTTGCACATGGCCTGCACGTGGCCTTTACGTGGCCTGTACGTGGCCTTTACTTGGCCTTTTACGTGGCCTGTACGTGGCCTTTTATGTGGCCTGTACGTGGCCTGTACGTGGCCTTTACGTGGCCTGTACGTGGCCTGTACGTGGCCTTTACGTGGCTTTACTTGGTCTGTACGTGACCTTTACGTGGCCTTGTACGTGGCCTTTACGTGGCCTTTTACAGGGTCTTTACGCGGCCTTTACGTGGCCTTTACGTGGCCTTTACTTGGCCTTTACGTGGCCTTTACTTGGCCTGTACGTGGCCTTTACGTGGCCTGTACGTGGGCTTTGCTTGGCCTGTACGTGGCCTTTACGTGGCTTGTACGTGGCCTTTACGTGGCCTGTATGTGGGTCTGTACATGGCCTTTACGTGGGACCTTTACTTTCAGGCTTGGTGGCCTGTACGTGGCCTTTACGTGGCCTTTACGTGGGCTTTACTTGGCCTGTACGTGGCCTTTACGTGGCTTGTACGTGGCCTTTACGTGGCCTGTATGTGGTCTTTACGCGGCCTTTACGTGGGACCTTGTAGGCTTGTATGTGACCTTTACGTGGCCTGTACGTAGTCTTTACGGCCTGTACGTGGCCTTTACGTGGCCTTTACTTGGCCTGTACGTGGCCTTTACTTGGCCTGTATGTGGCCTTTACGTGGCCTGTACGTGGGCTTTACTTGGCCTGTACGTGGCCTTTACGTGGCGTGTACGTGGCCTTTACGTGGCCTTTACGTGGCCTTTACTTGGTCTGTACAGGACCTTTACTAGGCTTGTATGTGGCCTTTACGTGGCCTGTACAGGGTCTTTACGTGGCCTTTACGTGGCCTTTACGTGGCCTTTACTTGGCCTGTACGTGGCCTTTACGTGGCTTGTACGTGGCCTTTACGTGGCCTGTACAGGGCCTTTACTTAGCCTTTTACGTGGCCTGTACAGGGCCTTTACTTGGCCTTTACGTGGCCTGTACAGGGCCTTTACTTGGCCTTTACTTGGCCTTTACGTTGCCTTTACGTGGCCTGTACGTCGCCTGTATGTGGTCTGTACATGGCCTTTATGTGGCTTTTACCTTGGCTGTACAGGGCTTTTTACGTGGCCTGTACGTGGCCTGTATGTGGCCTTTACGTGGCTTGTAAGTAGCCTTTACGCGGCCTGTACAGGGCCTTTACTTGGCCTTTACGTGGCCTGTACGTGGCTTTTTATGTGGTCAGTACGTGGCCTGTACAGGGCCTTTACGTGGGGCCTTTAGAGGGCCTTGGCCTGTACATGGCCTTTACATGGCCTGTGTACGTGGCCTTTACTTGGCCTGTACAGGGCCTTTACTTAGCCTGTACGTGGCCTTTACTTGGCCTGTACGTGGCCCTTACTTAGCCTGTATGTGGCTTTTACTTAGCCTGTACGTGGCCTTTACTTAGCCTGTACGTGGCCTTTACTTAGCCTGTACGTGGCCTTTACTTGGCCTGTACAGGGCCTTTACGTGGGCCTTTACAGTAGCTTGTAACGCGGCCTGTACAGGGCCTTTACTTGGCCTTTACATGGCCTGTACGTGGCTTTTACGTGGCCTGTACATGGCCTGTACAGGGCATTTACGTGGCCTTTACATGGCCTGTACGTGGCCTTTACGTGGCCTGTACGTGACCTTTACGTGGCCTGTACTGGGCCTTTATGTGGCCTTTACAAAGCCGGTACGTGGCCTTTACGTGGTCTGTATATGGCCTTTATGTGGCCTTTACATGGCCTTTACGTGGCCTGTACATGGCCTTTACTTGGACTATACATGGCCTTTACGTGGCCTTTACGTGGCCTTTACGTGACCTTTACGTGGCCTGTACGTGGCCTTTATATGGCATTTACGTGGCATGTACGTGGCCTGTACGTGGCCTTTATTTGGCATGTACGTGGCATGTACGTGGCCTTTATTTGGCATGTACGTGGCATGTACGTGGCCTTTATTTGGCATGTACGATGACCTTACGTGGCCTTTACGTGACCTGTACATTGCCTTTACGTGGCCTGTACGTGGCCTTTACTTGGCCTGTAGATGGCCTTTACGGAGCCTTTACTTGGCCTGTACATGGCCTATACATGGCCTATACATGGCCTTTACGTGGCCTGTACGTGACATTTATATGGACTTTACATGGCCTTTATGTAGCCTTTATGTGGCCTATACATGGCCTTTACGTGGCCTGTACACATGTAGCCTTTATGTGGCCTGCACATGGCCTTTATGTGGCCTTTTACGTGGCCTGCACATGGCCTTTACGTGGCCTGCACATGGCCCTTTGCGTGGTCTTCACATGGCCTTTACGTAACCTTTACGTGGCCTTTACATGGCCTTTACGTGGCCTTTACATGGCCACCATTTATGGACTTTACGTGGCCTTTATGTGACCTGCACGTCCCCTTACGTGGCTTTTACGTGGCCTTTATGTGACCTGCACATGGCCTTTACGTAGCGTTTACGTGGCCTTTACGTGACATGCACATGGCTTTTATGTGGCCTTTGCGTGGCATTTACGTGGCATGTACGTGGCCCTTACGTGGCCTTTACGTGGAATTCACATGGCCTGTACGTGGCCTTTACGTGGCCTTTACTTGGCCTTAACGTGGCCTTTACGTGGCCTGTATGTGGCCTTTACTTGGCCTGTGCGTAGCCAGATACGTGGCCTGTATGTGGCTTTTGCATGGCTTTTACGGGCCTTTACATGGTCTTTACGTGGCATTTAGATGGCCTTTACATGGCCTGTACGTGGTCTTTACGTGGCCGTTACATGGCCTTTACATGGTCTTTACATGGCTTTCACATGGCATATACATGGCCTTTACATGGCCTTTACATATATACATGGCCTATACATGACCTTTACATGGCCTATACATTGCCTTTACATGGCCTTTACATGGCCCTGACATGGCCTTTACATGGCCTATACATGGCCTTTACATGGCTTTTACATGGCATTTACATGGCCTGTACGTGGCCTTTACGCGGCCTTTAGACGGCCTTCACATGGCTTTTACATGTCCTTTACATGGCATTTACATGGCCTTTACATGGCCTGTACGTGGCCTTTACTTGGCCTTTACGTGGCCTTTACATGGCCTGTACGTGGCATGTACGTGGCCTTTACGTGACCTTTACATGGCCTTTACATGGCCTTTACGTGGCCTTTACGTGGCCTTTATATGGCCTTTACATGGCCTGAACGTGGCCTTTACGCGGCCTTTACGTGGCCTTTTACATGGCCTTTACATGGCCTTTACATGGCTTTTACATGGCCTATACATGGCATTTACATGGTCTTTACATGGCATTTACATGGCCTGTACATGGCCTGTACGTGGCCTTTACGTGGATTTTACGTGGCCGTTACGTGGCTTTTACTTCACCTTTATGTGGCCTGTACGTGGCCTGTACGGGGCATGTACGTGGCTTTTACTTCACCTTTATCTTGCCTTTACATGGCCTTTACGCGGCCTCAACACGGCCTGCTTGAATTATGTCGCCGCCTAACATTTCGCCTTGAGGCCGAAAGAGAACAACAACAATAATAATAATAATAATAATAATAATAATAATAATAATAATAATAATAATAATAATAATAATAATAATAATAATAATAATAATAATAATAATAATAATAATAATAATAATAATAATAATAATAATCAAACCAAAGATGAAATAAACATTTTATTCCAACGTAAGATCAATCCGCCTTGATGGAAAGGAGACATGGAATCTGTCCAAAACCTGTTGCAAGAATTTAAAATATAGATGTCGAAGAAATATTCTGAGAATCGTTGTGTTCCTTGTGAAAGACACTTAACACACAATTTTCCCACTCGCCCCAGGTGCAAATCACGACCTTTATCCAGAAAGGTTATCCAACTTTACTATTAATAGCACCCCCCCCCCCCCCCCACGACAATACAAACCCAAGCAGATCAGCTTTCTCCAATACGACATGTATTTTTCAACTCTATTGAGCTGAATATCTCACCGCATTCAAGAGAGCGTTCTTCATCTCTGTTGTCCAATCGCTTGGAGCCTTGCCCTGGTAGCCATGGCTGATGATCTTGGTAGATCTGGATCCGCTAAATGTGCTTGACCTGATCGAGCTTCCGTCCACCTGGAATTCAGTTAAGTCGAAAAAAAATCCATTACATCACACTCACGTCGATTGGTTAAAAAAACGTACGGTTGCAGGCAAACACAGAGAGAGAGAGAGAGAGAGAGAGAGAGAGAGAGAGAGAGAGAGAGAGAGAGAGAGAGAGAGAGAGAGAGAGAGAGAGAGAGAGAACACACACACACACACATACAGACAAACAGATAGACAGACAGACAAATAGAAAAACGGATGGATAGTCAGACAGAGAGTCAGAGAGATGTCATGTTTGAGGGGATAAATGTGCAGATACAAAAATACATGCATGTTGTTTCAAGGTAAGAAATTAAGGCATTCTATGGAATGAAAAAAATATGACAAAAGTATGAAATTCAGGTGTTCTATAGAATTCTAAACAAATTACAAAAGTATGAAATTAAGGTGTTCTATAGGAGGACTCAACAGATTACAAAAGTATTAAATTCTTGACAAATTAGACAAAGTATGACAGACTATATAGAAGGATTTCACTGCTGAGTGTAACAGGGAGAATGTTTGCCTGGATACTAAAAATGAGTCTGCGGAAAAAAAGTAGAAGATCAGACTGAAGAACACCAGAGCGGATTCAGACCAGGGACAAGTGTACAGGACCACATATTTAAAATTAGACAAATAGTCGAAACAGACAGTTGAATAAAATATCTCAGAAGAGTAGTATGGAAACTAAAAGAGAAAAGTCAGAAACACAACAATCCAAAACAGCGAAAGAATAAATAAAATCAGATGGTTTGGCTATGTAAACAGAATGAATGAAAAGAGAATAGCTAGGTCAGTGTACACTGCTAAAACACGAGATAAAAGATCAAAATGTAGACCTCAGAGAAAGTGGGACGAGGATATAAAAGAGGCACTATAAAGTACAGAAATTTAACTTTTACAGAAGGAGACAAAAATGTCACGACAGGGTAGCATGGAAAAGATAATTTCGGGCATTTAACTCATACACCGAAAGATGGGAACCGATAAAGACAGAAAGAAAGAATGGCATTCGGGTGTATTATTGAATGACTGGACAAATTAGGCAAAACGAAATTCAGGCATTCTATAGAACAACTAAACAACTAAGGCAAATTAGGAAAACGAAATTCAGGCATTCTATAGAACAACTAGACAACTAAGGCAAATTAGAAATTTAAGATTTCTTAGAATGACTAGAAAATTAGGTAAAGTATGAACCATAGTTGTTATTTTTGTTTGTTTGTTACATGAGTTGTCGGTGCAAGGTAACAAAGGACAAAATCAAAGTCCTCCATCTTGCTCAGAACGGCGCAGCGAGATTGGTTTTTAGAAAAAGTCAATTCTGCATATGAGATTTCTTGGCCATGTGGGAGACAAAAGGGACTCTAAAAACTAGCAACATGTGGATGCATAGAAAGGACAAGAGCTCGTGGCAGACAACACACCACATACGTATCAGCGTTAGGACAAACACGTCCGATATCACAACCAACTTGGATTTTACAAGAAGTACTGAAAACAGAACAACACGGAGAGGGATGGCCGGCAACGTGCTGAACAGCGCAAACCACAAATGATGATATGATTTGTTAAGGGAACTTCATTGCTTGCCTGTTGAAAAATGTATACGAGGTGAAATATGAATACATTAATGATTTGATAAACGCATATATTGCCAACAAGAAACCTGCAATGGGAAATCTAGGTAATAGAGGTCTTGTAAAACATAAAACCTGCGGTGTGATTTATAAAAATGTCTCCCGCCTAGCGGAGAAAATAAAACTTAAAACGTGGGAAGACCTGCACCAACTGAGGTCAATCGCCAAAGACCGAAACCAGTGGAAGAGAGAGCTAAAACGGCCTTGTCAGAAAACCAGGCTGCGATCTAAGAACTATGAACAACTATAATACTATGTACATATTACCAAAAAAACATCATGTCACCCTGGTGTCGCTATAAGAACCATATCACATCCATATTACCAACATAACATGATCTTACCCTGATAACGTTATAGGAACTATATCACACCCATATTACCAACATAACATGATCTCACCCTGATGACGTTATAGGAACTATATCACACCCATATTACCAACATAACATGATCTCACCCTGATAATGCTATAAGAACTAGAATATCATACACATATTACCAACATAACATGATCTCACCCTGATGACGTTGTAAGAACCATATCACACCCATATTACCAACATAACATGATCTCACCCTGATGACGTTTTAATAACTATATCACACCCATATTACCAACATAACATGATCTCACCCTGATGACCCTATAAGAACTATATCACACCCATATTACCAACATAACATGATCTCATCCTGATGACGTTTTGAGAACTATATCACACCCATATTACCAATATAACATGATCTCATCCTGATGACCCTATAAGAACTATATCACACCCATATTACCAACATAACATGATCTCACCCTGATGACGTTTTAATAACTATATCACACCCATATTACCAATATAACATGATTTCACCCTGATGACCCTATAAGAACTATATCACACCCATATTGCCAATATAACATGATCTCACCCTGATGACGTTTTAATAACTATATCACACCCATATTACCAACATAACATGATCTCACCCTGATGACCCTATAAGAACTATATCACACCCATATTACCAACATAACATGATTTTAATAACTCACCCCATGATCTCACCCCTGACCCTATATGAACTATATCACACTCATATAACAAACATAACATGATCTCACCCTAATCACGCTATAAGAACTAGAATATCATACACATATTACCAACATAACATGATCTCACCCTGATGACGTTATAAGAACCATATCACACCCATATTACCAACATAACATGATCTCAACCTGATGACGTTTTAAGAACTATATCACACCCATATTACCAATATAAAATGATTTCACCCTGATGACCCTATAAGAACTATATCATCACCCATATTACAAACATAACATGATCTCACCCTGATGACCCTATAAGAACTATATCACACCCATATTACAAACATAACGTGATTTCACCCTGATGACGTTATAAGAACTATATCACACCCATATTACAAACATAACATGATTTCACCCTGATGACCCTTTAAGAACTATATCACACCCATATTACCAACATAACATGATTTCACCCTGATGACGTTATATGAACCACATCACACCCATATTACCAACATAACATGATTTCACCCTAATCACGCTATAAGAACTAGAATATCACACCCATATTACCAACATAACATGATCTCACCCTAATCACGCTATTAGAACTATATCATACACATATTACCAACATAACATGATCTCAACCTGATGACGTTTTAAGAACCATATCACACCCATATTACCAATATAACATGATTTCACCCCGATGACCCTTTAATAACTATATCACACCCATATTACCAACATAACATGATCTCACCCTGATGACGTTTTAATAACTATATCACACCCATATTACCAACATAACATGATCTCACCCTGATGACGTTTTAAGAACTATATCACACCCATATTACCAATATAACATGATCTCATCCTGATGACCCTATAAGAACTATATCACACCCATATTACCAACATAAGATGATCTCACCCTGATGACGTTTTAATAACTATATCATACCCATATTACCAATATAACATGATGTCACCCCGATGACCCTATACGAACTATATCACACCCATATTACCAACATAACATGATTTCACCCTAATCACGCTATAAGAACTAGAATATCATACACATATTACCAACATAACATGATTTCAGCCTTATAACGCTATAAAATTAGAATATCATACACATATTACCAACATAACATGATTTCAGCCTTATAACGCTATAAGAACTAGAATATCACACAACCATGATCTCACCAATCATAACATATCATACTCACCCTAATCACCTCTTGGAGTATTCATGTTTTCCTGGTGTAGAGCAGGAAACGAACGTTCAAGATCCGGACACTGGGGTAGATAAATACACATGAAGTAACCGCAAGGAAATGTCTCACCCCGTTGGGCATCTGCGACTATAACAACTATAAAGTATCCGCCTGTCTGCCAAAGGGAGATAATTATATTTCATTTATTGCATCTGGGTCCCTTGAGAGTGTTAATGTTGCTTGCTTTGATTTCTAGGTCTAGATGTAGAATCTGAAATCGGAAAGGAGCTAAGCCTATTAATAATCAAATACACATGAACACAGCAAGATCAGTCACTTCCCTCGTCCTTACATTTTTTGCGTCACTTTTAAATGCAGATTCAACATCAACACATCATCGTTCTTGGGGTTTATGACATTTTGCGAAGCTGTTGAAATTCTCATCGTGCAACAAAATGACATTCCTTTTGAGGAGCTAAATTTTAGATTTTTCAAAATACTTGGTTTAGCACCCGATACTTTTCAATATTCTTGAGCTGACTCAGTAACTTCGATACTCCTTGAAATGTGATATTTAATACGAGCTGATGCCAAATGGGAATGATGATTAACCTTAACTCTCTCTCCATTTATTGATATAAATAGCGTCCCATTATTATAACTGAGTTTACTAAATTGTTTTCTTTGCATACGTTATAACTGATTTTACTTTGTAAGTTGTCAATTCTACATGGATACGTTATAACTGATTTTACTTTTGTAAGTTGTCAATTGCCTACATGCATACATTATAACTGACTTTACTAATCAATTGCCTACATGCATACATTATAACTGATTTTACTTTTGTAAGTTGTCAATTGCCTACATGCATACATTATAACTGACTTTACTTTTGTAAGTTGTCAATTTACGTGGATACGTTATAACTGAGATTCAACAATTACATGCATGCATACATAACATTTACTTTTGTAAGTTGTCAATTGCATACATGGATACGTTTAACTGACTTTATTTTGTAAGTTGTCAATTGCTGGATCCGTTATAACTGATTTTAAAGTTGTCAATTGCCTACATGCATACATTATAACTGATTTTTCTTTTGTAAGTTGTCAATTGCTACATGGATACGTTATAATTGAGTTTACTTTTGTAAGTTGCCAATTGCCTACATGCATACATTATAACTGAGTTTACTTTTCAATATTCAATTGCAGCTGAATACATTATAACTGACTTTACGATTGTCAATTGCCTACATGCATACATTATAACTGAGTTTACTTTTGTAAAATTGTGATATTATAACTGACTTTACTTTTTGTAAGTTGTCAATTGCCAAATACATTATAACTGAGTTTAAGTTGTCAATTGCCTACATGCATAATTATAACTGAGTTTACTTTTGTAAGCAATGATACATGAATACATTATAACTCTTTCTTTTGTAGTTGTCAATTGCCTACATGAATACATTATAACTGAGTTTAAATTGCCTCCATGCATACGTTATAACTGACTTTACTTTTGTAAGTTGTCAATTTCCTAAATGGATACGTTATAACTGATTTTACTTTTGTAAGTTGTCAATTGCATACATGGATCCGTTATAACTGATTTTACTTTTGTAAGTTGTCAATTGCCTACATGCATACATTATAACTGACTTTACTTTTGTAAGTTGTCAATTGCATACGTGGATACGTTATAACTGAGTTTACTTTTGTAAATTGTCAATTACATGCATGCATACGTTATAACTGACTTTACTTTGTAAGTTGTCAATTGCATACATGGATACGTTATAACTGATTTTACTTTTGCAAGTTGTCAATTGCCTACATGCATACATTATAACTGACTTTACTTTTGTAAGTTGTCAATTGCATACATGGATACGTTATAACTGAGTTTACTTTTGTAAGTTGTCAATTGCATGCAATACGTTATAACTGACTTACTTTTGTAAGTTGTCAATTGCCTACATGCATACATTATAACTGACTTTACTTTTGTAAGTTGTCAGTTGCCCACATGAAGACTACTACCCTGATCTCAGTAACACTTTTTGACTGAACAATATTGACGAGGGAACGGTAGTGCAGAGGCAAGGTGTCAGCCTCTCATCCAAATGGTTGTGGGTTCAAGTCTCGCCAACGGTTGAAATATTTTACTAGTTTTTTGGAGTTAACTCTCAACACCCCCTCCCCCACTCCCCTCCCCCCTCCGGGTACAGGTAGGTGGATGGACACCAGGTCTCATCAGAGAGCATGCTACGCGTCTCCTCCAAACCCTTCACTGGCTACCCGTAGGAAAAACCTTTTTTTTTTACTAATAAACTGACGACTCTGTCACAAATGCATACACTAGAATGCACCCATCTACCTATCTGACATGATCACTCCCTTGCGTTCAAAATCGGCAGCCTAGATCTTCAACCGATACAAAAACGTTAAAAATTATTCGTAGACGTCTTAAAACAGTTGGTGAAAAATCTCTCTCGTTTTGTACCGCGAAGGTGTGGAATTTTCTCCCCAAAACGATTAAGAGAAATAAAATCCACTGAGACATTTAAGTAAAAATACTTAAACCCTACCTGTTTTCCACACAGTCATAAAACACACACAGATCATATTTCTCACTGTTGTCATAAATACAGTTCAATAATGTCAACTGTCTTTGTATTATCATCCTATGATTTGAAATATGTTTGTTATGCATCAGGAAAACACAGACGAAATGTTTTGAGGCAAGATTGCAAGAGAAAGGCACAAGATGATTTGACGGAAAGGTCTAGAAATATTTTCATTGAACAAATTTTAGTACACGAAACAGAATCCATCTATCAAAGTGGCATTAACGGCATAAAGAAGGCAATGCGGCGACAAAGAAGAAAAGTAATTAAAGTCTTACCAAAGACCAAGGAGGAGGCCGTGGCGGCGTTGTCAATGATGGAAATGAAATATGGCACAATGATTGGAATATATTGGGATAATGAAATATGGCACAATGATTGGAATATATTGGGATAATGAAATATGGCACACTGATTGGAATATATTGGGATAATGAAATATGGCACACTGATTTGGATATATTGGGATAATGAAATATGGCACACTGATTGGAATATATTGGGATAATGAAATATGGCACACTGATTGGAATATATTGGGATAATGAAATATGGCACACTGATTTGGATATATTGGGATAATGAAACATGGCACACTGATTTGGATATATTGGGATAATGAAATATGGCACACTGATTTGGATATATTGGGATAATGAAATATGGCACACTGATTGGAATATATTGGGATAATGAAATATGGCACACTGATTTGGATATATTGGGATAATGAAATATGGCACACTGATTTGGATATATTGGGATAATGAAATATGGCACACTGATTGGAATATATTGGGATAATGAAATATGGCACACTGATTTGGATATATTGGGATAATGAAATTGGGATAATTTGATATATTGGGATAATGAAACATGGCACACTGATTTGGATATATTGGGATAATGAAATATGGCACACTGATTTGGATATATTGGGATAATGAAATATGGCATAATTTGGATGTATAGAGATGAAACATGGCACACTGATTTGGATAGTTGGGATAATGAAACATGGCACACTGATTTGGATATATTGGGATAATGAAACATGGACACTGATATATATTGGGATAATGAAACATGGCACACTGATTTGGATATATTGGGATAATGGGGCACACTGAGTTCGATATATTGGATAATGAAATATGACTGATTTGGATATATTGGGATAATGAAATATGGCACACTGATTCGGATATATTGGGATAATGAAACATGGCACACTGATTCGGATATATTGATAATGAAACATGACACACTGATTTTATTGGGATAATGAAATATGACACACTGATTTGATGTATTGGGATAATGAAATATGACACACTGATTTGGATATATTGGGATAATGAAATATGGCACACTGATTTGGATATATTGGGATAATGAAATATGGCACACTGAGTTCGATATATTGGGATAATGAAACATGGCACACTGAGTTGGATATATTGGGATAATGAAATATGACACTGATTCGGATATATTGAGATAATGAAATATATATTTGGATATATTGGGATAATGAAATATGGCACACTGATTTGGATATATTGGGATAATGAAATATGACACACTGATTTGATATATTGATTTGGATAATGAAATATGGCACACTGATTTGGATATATTGGGATAATGAAATATGGCACACTGATTTGGATATATTGGGATAATGAAACATATATGGCACACTGATTTGGATAGATTGGGATAATGAAATATGGCACACTGATTTGGATATATTGGGATAATGAAATATGGCACACTGATTTGGATAAATATGACACACTGATTTGGATATATTGGGATAATGAAATATGGCACACTGATTTGATATATTGGGATAATGAAATATGGCACACTGATTTGGATATATTGGGATAATGAAATATGGCACACTGATTTGGATAGTATTGGGATAATTTGGAATATTGGGATAATGAAATATGGCACACTGATTTGGATATATTGGGATAATGAAATATGGCACACTGAGTTGGATATATTGGGATAATGAAATATGGCACACTGATTTGGATAGTATTGGGATAATGAAATATGGCACACTGATTTGGATAGTCTGAGATAATGAAATATGGCACACTGATTTGGATAATGAAATATGGTACACTGATTTGGATAGTCTGGGATAATGAAATATGGCACACTGATTTGGATAGTTGGGATAATGAAATATGGTACACTGATTTGGATAGTCTGGGATAATGAAATATGGCACACTGATTTGGATAGTCTGGGATAATGAAATATGGCACACTGATTTGGATAGTCTGAGATAATGAAATATGGCACAATGATTTGGATAGTCTGGGATAATGAAATATGGTACACTGATTTGGATAGTCTGAGATAATGAAATATGGCACACTGATTTGGATAGTCTGGGATAATGAAATATGGTACACTGATTTGGATAGTCTGGGATAATGAAATATGGCACACTGATTTGGATAGTCTGAGATAATGAAATATGGCACACTGATTTGGATAGTCTGGATAGTCTGGGATAATAATGAAATATGGCACACTGATTTGGATAGTCTGGGATAATGAAATATGGCACACTGATTTGGATGGTGATTTAGTCTGGATAGTCTTGGATATATTGGATAATGAAATATGGCACACTGATTTGGATAGTCTGATTTGGATAATGAAATATGGCACACTGATTTGGATAGGGATAATGAAATATGGCACACTGATTTGGATAGTCTGGGATAATGAAATGGTACACTGATTTGGATAGTCTGGGATAATGAAATATGATGATTTGGATAGTCTGATTTGGATAATGAAATGAAATATGGCACACTGATTTGGATAGGGATAATGAAATATGGTACACTGATTTGGATAGTCTGATAATAAATATGGTACACTGATTTGGATAGTCTGATTTGGATAATGAATAATGAAATATGGCACACTGATTTGGATAGTCTGGGATAATGAAATATGGCACACTGATTTGGATTTATTGGGATAATGAAATATGGCACACTGATTTGGATATATTGGGATAATGAAATATGGTACACTGATTTGGATAGTTGGGATAATGAAATATGGGATATATATTGGGATAATGAAATATGGCACACTGATTTGGATAGGGATAATGAAATATGGGATAATTGAAATATGGCACACTGATTTGGATATATTGAGATAATGAAATGGCACACTGATTTGGATATATTGGGATAATGAAATATGGCACACTGATTTGGATAGTCTGGGACTTGGATAATTGAAATGAAATATGGCACACTGATTTGGATATATTGGATAATGAAATATGGCACACTGATTTGGATATATTGGGATAATGAAATATGGCACACTGATTTGGATAGTCTGGGATAATGAAATATGGCACACTGATTTGGATATATTGGGATAATGAAATATGGCACACTGATTTGGATATATGGATAATGAAATATGGCACACTGATTTGGATAATGAAATAAATATGGCACACTGATTTGGATAGGGATAATGAAATATGGGATAATGAAATGAAAATGGCACACTGATTTGGATAATGTATGGCACACTGATTTGGATAGTCTGAAATAAATGGTACACTGATTTGGATTTGGATAGAAATATCTGATTTGGATAATGATAATGAAATATGGCACACTGATTTGGATAGTTTGGGATAATGAAATATGGCACACTGATTTGGATAGTTGCATAATGAAATATGGCACACTGATTTGGATAGTATGTCATGGCAGATGATTGGATAGTCTGAAAATGAAATATGGTACACTGATTTATCGACACTAATTTGGATAGTTGATAATGAAACTGGGATACTGATTTGGAACTGGGATGAAATATCGTACACAATTTGTCATTTGGGATAATGAAATATGGCACACTGATTTGGATAGTCTGGGATAATGAAATATGGCACACTGATTTGGATAGTCTGGGATAATGAAATATGGCACACTGATTTGGATAGTTGGGATAATGAAATATGGCACACTGATTTGGATAGTATGGGATAATGAAATATGGCACACTGAACTTTGATTTGGATAATGTATGGCACACTGATTTGGATAGTTGGGATAATGAAATATGGCACACTGATTTGGATAGTATGGGATAATGAAATATGGCACATTGATTTGGATAGTCTGGGATAATGAAATATGGCACACTGATTGAAATGGATATTTTGGGATAATGAAATATGGGATAGTCTGGATAATGAAATATGGCACACTGATTTGGATAGTCTGGGATAATTATCGGATAATGAAATATGGCACACTGATTTGGATATATTTGGATAATGAAATATGGCACACTGATTTGGATATATTGGGATAATGAAATGAAATGGCACACTGATTTTTCCCTTCGATATATTGGGATAATGAAATGAAATATGGCACACTGATTTGGATAATTGGGATAATGAAATATGGCACACTGATTTGGATAGTCTGGATATGATTGGGATTTGGATAGTCTGCGAAAACAAATATGCACACTGATTTTTATAGTAACTGATTGAAATGGCATATTTGGATGGGATAATGAAATATGGCACACTGATTTGGATATATCTGGGATAATGAAATATGGCACACTGATTTGGATATATTGGGAAATAATATCTCGAGTTGGGATATATCTGGGATAATGAAATATGGCACACTGATTTGTTCGATATATTGGGATAATGAAATGATGGCACACTGATTTGGATATATTGGGATAATGAAATATGGCACACTGATTTGGAAATATATTGGGATAATGAAATATGGCACACTGATAATTGGATATTATCAATTGGGATAATGAAACATGGCAAACTTTTTGGACACTGATAATGTCAAACAACAAATCTTTTAATGAAATATGGCAACTGATTTGGATACAACATAATGAAATATCACACTGATTTGGATACATTGGGATAATGAAATATGGCAACTGATTTGAATATATTGGGATAATGAAATATGGCACACTGATTTGGATATATTGGGATAATGAAATATGGCAACTGATTTGAATATATTGGGATAATGAAATATGGCACACTGATTTCGGATATATTGGGATAATGAAATATGGCACACTGATTTGGATATATTGGGATAATGAAATATGGCACACTGAAATGGATATATTGGGATAATGAAATATGGCACAATTTGGATATATTGTCTGAGATACACAAATGAATATTGGGATAATGAAATATGGCACAACAAATTTGGATATATTGTACACACTGATTTGGATATATTGGGATAATGAAACTGAGATGTCAAAACAACAAATTTGGATATATTGGGATAATGAAATATGGCACACTGAAATCTTTTTATGAAATATGGCACACTGAGTCATATATTGGGATCATTTATCACACTAATGGATACTTTTAATTGTATTGTGAAAGCAACATATCATGACGGAAACAAATCTGCATTGCAAATGAAACTTTTAGATTGTATTGTGCACAAAATATGTCATTGCAGATGGAACTTTCAGATTGTATCGTACAAAGTATTCATTGCAGATGGAACTTTCAGATTGTATCGTACACAAGTATGTCATTGCAGATGGAACTTTCAGATTGTATCGTACACAAGTATGTCATTGCAGATGGAACTTTCAGATTGTATTGTACACAAGTATGTCATTGCAGATGGAACTTTCAGATTGTATTGTGCACAAGTATGTCATTGCAGATGGAACTTTCAGATTGTATCGTACACAAGTATGTCATTGCAGATGGAACTTTCAGATTGTATCGTACACAAGTAAATCTTTCAGATTGTATAAAACTGAGATGTCAAACAACAAATCTTTTATCAAATAACTTTCAGAAATGGAAACAACATTTTTTCCTTCTATCAAATAAACCAAAAGAAATCAGATGTCAAAATGTTTCAAAAATCTTTAATATGATGATATGATTGACTGACACAAGATGGAAAACAAAACGGATGCCTTTGGATTTTTAAAAGGTAACACAAGATTGCGGCGAAACCAAACTTTAATTTGGGCCAACTGTATGACGACTGTCCCTTGCATCAACAATCGGTGGCGCCAAATACTGACCTTAAGACTGTGCTCACTACGAGAACCAACTATCGAAAATAATATCTCGAGCGCCTCTCTCTCGGTGTGTATAATAAAGGATAGAATATTTTAATGATTGACTTTCACACTGAAATGTCAAACAACAAACCTTTTATCAAATAAAACTGAGATGACAAATAAAAAACATTTTATCACATAACACTGAGATGTCAAACAGCAAATCTTTTATCAAATAAAACTGAGATGTCAAACAACAAATCTTTTATGAAATAAAACTGAGATGTCAAACAACAAATCCTTTTATCAAATAAAACTGAGATGTCAAACAACAAATCTTTTACCAAATAAAACTGAGATGTCAAACTCTTTTATCAAATAAAACTGAGATGCCAAACAACAAATCTTTTATCAAATAAAATAGAGATGTCAAACAACAAATCTTTTATCAAATAAAACTGAGATGTCAAACAACAAATCTTTTTATGAAATAAAACTGAGATGTCAAACAACAAATCTTTTATCAAATAAAACTGAGATGTCAAAACAAAAATCTTTTATGAATAAAACTGAGATGTCAAACAACAAATCTTTTATCAAATAAAACTGAGATGTCAAAACAACAAATCTTTTATCAAATAAAACTGAGATGTCAAAACAATAAATCTTTTATCAAATAAAACTGAGATGTCAAACAACAAAACTTTTATCAAATAAAACTGAGATGTCAAAACAACAAATCTTTTATCAAATAAAATTGAGATGTCAAACAACAAATCTTTTATCAAATAAAACTGAGATGTCAAACAACAAATCTTTTATCAAATAAAATTGAGATGTCAAACAACAAATCTTTTATCAAATAAAACTGAGATGTCAAATAACAAATCTTTTATCAAATAAAACTGAGATGTCAAAACAACAAATCTTTTATCAAATAAAATTGAGATGTCAAACAACAAATCTTTTATCAAGTAAAACTGAGATGTCAAACAACAAATCTTTTATCAAATAAAACTGAGATGTCAAAACAACAAATCTTTTATCCTGAGATGTCAAAAACAAATCTTTTATCAAATAAAACTGAGATGTCAAAACAACAAATCTTTTATCAAATAAAACTGAGATGTCAAACAACAAATCTTTTATCAAATAAAACTGAGATGCCAAACAACAAATCTTTTATCAAATAAAATTGAGATGTCAAACAACAAGATTTTTATTTTACCTGGAGTTTCAACATTGTATACTGATTTAGCTATTCTACTATCATCCATTCTCTTTACGTGCCCAAACCATCTCAGTTGATTTATATCTATCTTAGTTTTAGTGCCAGCTGTTTTGGTTTGGTCTGTTATTGCTGTGTTTCTGAGTTTGTCTTTTAGTTTTCCATACCACCCTTATGACCTGTTGGTTCAACGTTTAAGAAAGAAATGCTGGCTGTTGAAAATGTACTTTTTGTTTACTAATTCCGTGACTTTCATTGTTCCAAGAATTAAATCAAACACAACTTGTATTTACTGGAAGATTAATTCATTTTAAAACAACAAAACAAAGATATCTTAACTCATTCTTCCATCGGCTATAAGAAACCACTCCCCTCTATTCCTATTGTTAATTAATGTATTATTTATAAGTGACACACAGCCTATCCCAATCTTTATGCATTATGTTTTAATACCCAAAATAATGATAACACGACGAAGGATGATTTCTGAGTGTGTGATTGACATATTTTCAGTATGTGAGTTGTGCGTAAATGAAACTTTAACAATTTGAGCTATTCTTGTACACATTGTAATTTCCTTTGGATTAATAAAGTTTATCTTATCTTATCTTACCTTATCTTATCTCATATAGACCTGACATTTATTGTGTTAAAATCTTATGGATATTGGCTGCGTTTTTTTTCAGAGATTATCTACGTTTATATGGGTTCTGTTTGTTTAGTTATAGTGTACTATTTAAGGAGGTCTAGTGATAAGACATGGGCAAATACGTTTATCAGTTTTTTCCTTACGTACTTGCGTTTCTAGGCAATCCAGGAAATTGATACCAGAAACAGCAGTCAGCAAACAGAACAGCACCACAGGTGTAAAATTCATCTTAGTGGTGTATATATTGTAAGATGTATGATGTCACTTCCGCTTTTATGACTTTTTGAATCTGGATAAGAATGAGGGAGGAGGAAGAGGATGATATTTATAACGAAGACGATAAGGATGACGATGATGATACGATGACAAATATGATAATGATAATGATGATAATGATGATGATGATGATGATGCTGATGATGATGACGATGCCACAATGATGGGGATAATAATGACATCAGTATTGATTATGATGATCTGGTGATGGCGATAACAGTGAGGAAAATGAAGACGATGATAATGAAGATGAGGATGATAATGACAACGAATATGATCGTGGCAATAAGGATGATGAAGGAGGAAGAAAAGGATAATGACGGTGATGATACTGCAGATGATTATGACGATGCTACATAAGAAGATGATGACGAGGAGGAATGTGATGATGATGCTGATGCTGCAGATGATGATGCTGATAATGTTGATGATGATGATGGTGATGATGAGGATTATGATTATGATAAAGACGACAACGACGATGTTGAAGATGATGATGGTGGTAAAGATGAGGAGGAGGATAGCTACTACGACGATTACTGCGACGACGGCCGCGGTGATGATTGTAATGGTGATGCTGATGAAAACGAAGAGGATAACAAATTCTCTCACCGACTACGATGCACCTGATTAGACCAGAGTCCAAAAATGCAACTGAGATTATTGTGTACACGAATAACGTCTTGGTTTGGACAAGACCCGGCTACGGAGATATGTATGTGATTTGTCGCCTAGAAAGAAAAGAAAAGAAAAGTCAATTCCCTTTTCGCTAGGTAAACTGATTATTGCAAACAAACTAGAACTATCACTGTCCTTGAGTCAATACAAGAAACAAACTAGAACTACAACTGTCCTTGAGGCAATACAAGAAACAAACTAGAACTACCACTATCCTTCTTCTTCTTCTTCTTCTTCTTCTTCTTCTTTATTCTTCTTCTTCTTCTTCTTCTTCTTCTTCTTCTTCTTCTTCTTCTTCTTCTTCTTTGTTCTTCTTCTTCTTCTCTCACCGACTACGATGCCTGATTGAACCTTCCAAAGTACAGCTTCTTCTTCTTCTTCTTTCTTTTCTTCATTTCTTCTTCTTCTTCTTCTTCTTCTTCTTCTTCTTTCTTCTTCTTCTTCTTCTTCTTCTTCTTCTTCTTCTTCTTCTTCTTCTTCTTCTTCTTCTTCTTCTTCTTCTTCTTCTTCTTCTTCTTCTTCTTCTTCTTCTTCTTCTTTTTCTTCTTCTTCTTCTTCTTCTTCTTCTTCTTCTTCTTCTTCTTCTTCTTCTTCTTCTTCTTCTTCTTCTTCTTCTTCTTCTTCTTCTTCTTCTTTCTTCTTCTTCTTCTTCTTCTTCTTCTTCTTCTTCTTCTTCTTCTTCTTCTTCTTCTTCTTCTTCTTCTTCTTCTTTTCTTCTTCTTCTTCTTCTTCTTCTTCTTCTTCTTCTTCTTCTTCTCTTCTTCTTCTTCTTCTTCTTCTTCTTCTTCTTCTTCTTCTTCTTCTTCTTCTTCTTCTTCTTCTTCTTCTTCTTCTTCTTCTTCTTTCTTCTTCTTCTTCTTCTTCTTCTTCTTCTTCTTCTTCTTCTTCTTCTTCTTCTTCTTCTTCTTCTTCTTCTTCTTCTTCTTCTTCTTCTTCTTCTTCTTCTTCTTCTTCTTCTTCTTCTTCTTCTTCTTCTTCTTCTTCTTCTTCTTCTTCTTCTTCTTCTTCTTCTTCTTCTTCTTCTTCTTCTTCTTCTTCTTCTTCTTCTTCTTCTTCTTCTTCTTCTTCTTCTTCTTCTTCTTCTTCTTCTTCTTCTTCTTCTTCTTCTTCTTCTTCTTCTTCTTCTTCTTCTTCTTCTTCTTCTTCTTCTTCTTCTTCTTCTTCTTCTTCTTCTTCTTCTTCTTCTTCTTCTTCTTCTTCTTCTTCTTCTTCTTCTTCTTCTTCTTCTTCTTCTTCTTCTTCTTCTTCTTCTTCTTCTTCTTCTTCTTCTTCTTCTTCTTCTTCTTCTTCTTCTTCTTCTTCTTCTTCTTCTTCTTCTTCTTCTTCTTCTTCTTCTTTTCTTCTTCTTCTTCTTCTTCTTCTTCTTCTTCTCTTTTTCTTCTTCTTCTTCTTCTTCTTCTTCTTTTTCTTCTTCTTCCTCTTCTTCTCATTAGATTATTATTATTAATATCATGACTATCGTTATGATTATTATTATTATTATTATTATTATTATTATTATTATTATTATTATTATTATTATTATTATTATTATTATTATTATTATTATTATTATTATCATTATGATAATTATTATTATTATTATTAGTATCATCATCATTATCTTCATCATCATCCTCAGCATCATCATGATCATCATCATCATCATTATCATCCTCATTATCATTATTATCATCATTATTATCCTCATTATCATTATTATCATCATTATCATTATTATCATCATTATTATCCTCATTATCATTATTATCATCATTATCATTATTATCATCATATCATTATTATGTTCATTATCAATATTATCCTCATTATCATTATTATCATCATTATCATCCTAATTATCATTATTATCATCATTATCATTATTATCATGAATATTATTATCATTTGTATTATTATTATTATTGTTATATTATTATTATTATGATTATTATTATTATTATTACTATTATTATTATTATTATTATCATTATTATTATTATTATTATTATTATTATTATTATTATTATTATTATTATTATTATTATTATTATTATTATTATTATTATTATTATTATGTGTTAGGGGCGTATGTCCGTCCGTGAATAAAATAAGTAAAAAAACAAAAAATGTCGATAACATTTTCAGAATGAGTCTGAAATGATGCGAGAACCAATTTGTTTCGGATCTTTTGATTTCATTTGATTTACTGACATCCATAACTATGCTAATATTAGGGTGTATGGTAAGTTTTTATATTTTCATTACGTCTTAATTGCCTTGTACACAGCCTAGAGGATCTTTAAGGTGGGGGGGGGCACCTGTACTGGCGAGTTTTGGCCCAAAAGTTGATTTTCTGTTCTTTGTTTATTCGGGTAGAGTGATCATTTATCTACAAGTTCATGGCAGAAAAATGTCCACATGATTCTTTTAGAAAATATCTTGTAGGCGCGGGTAGGTGAAAACTATCAAAATTTTGACGTAAATTACCCTAACACTGACTGAGAAGATGGCAGTAAAAACCTGTCTATTGACGGTTAATCGCCAAACGTGGCAACACCGACATGACTTCATTTCTGCCGACACCGATCGACACTTCGGCCCATCGCTGTGTGATATAAGAGGCGTTGCGCGTCAGTGTGTAAGTAAACACGCGCACAAACATAGGATATAGAGGGAAAAACAAGAAACTGGTCATTTCGTCGTCTGTTTTCACAACAGGGCACATCTAAAGCTAGATTTATAATCCTATTTACATAAGTAACAATGCCAGAGACTGTTGAAAGAGTAAGGGGGCTGCTACAACAAGGGAAACCTGTCTGAAGCGTTTGTTTTGTGTTATTTTCTTTTGATTTTTTTACTTGCATTTATCTTGAAATGTAGTTTTTTCCGCACTAAAATTCCATCTCCTCCGCCATTTTCCGAACGACTTATATTATATTTGGCACACATGTTCCTCTTGTCAATGTGAGTAGAATGGCGTCGTTTGTTTTATATATTGTAAACCTTTGAAGAAATTATTTTTATCCTTTTTATCTCTAGTTGTGGTAGTAGTAGTAGTAGTAGTAGTAGTAGTAGTAGTAGTAGTAGTAGTAGTAGTAGTAGTAGTAGTAGTAGTAGTAGTAGCAGTAAAAGTAGTAGTAGTAGTAGTAGTAGTAGTAGTAGTAGTAGTAGTAGAATTAGTAGTAGTAGTAGTAGTAGTAGTTGTAGTAGTAAAGTAGTAGTAGTAGAAGTAGTAGTAGTAGTAGTAGTAGTAGTAGTAGTAGCAGTAGTAGTAGTAGTAGTAGTAATAGTAGTAGCAGTAGTAGTAGTAGTAGCAGCAGTAGTAGTAATAGAAGTAGTAGTAGTAGTAATAGTAGTAGTAGTAGTAGTAGTAGTAGTAGTAGTAGTAGAAGTAGTAGTGGCAATGGTGGTAGTAGTAGTAGTAGTAGTAGTAGCAGTAGCAGCAGCAGTAGCAGCAGCAGCACTGGTAGTAGTAGTAGCAGCAGTAATAGTAATAGTAATAGTAGTAGTAGTAGAAGTAGTAGTAGTAGCATTAGAAGTAGAAGTAGTAGTAGTAGCAGCAGTAGTAGTAGTAGCAGCAGCAGCAGCAGTAGTAGTAGTAGTAGCAGTAGTAGTAGTAGTAGTAGTAGTAGTAGTAGTGGTAGTAGTAGTAGTAGTAGCAGTAATGGTAGTAGTAGTAGTAGTAGTGGTAGTAGTAATGGTAGTAGTAGTAGTAGTAGTAGTAGTAGTAGTAGTAGTAGTAGTAGTAGTAGTAGTAGTAGTAGTAGTAGTGTTAGTAGTCGTAGTAGTCGTAGTAGTAGTAGTTGTTGTTGTTGTAATGACACAAGATAATATGAAAGCCCCATCGTAACAAAGACGAGACAAACTTTCTTTCTTTCTTTCTTTCTTTATCAGTTCCCATTCTACCTTCCGGTGTTTGGGTTTTAGATGACCGAAATGATCCTTCTGCAGGTTGCCCTACCCCGACAGTTTTCTATTTCCTTCCGTGAAAGTTAAATTTCTTTCCGTTAATGCATCATTATATCTTCTTCCCCTTTCTCCGAAGTCTGCCTTTTGGTCTTTTACCTTGAGTTTTTAGCACTGTATACTGATTTAGCTATTCTATTGTCATTCATTCTGTTAAAATGCCCAAACCATCTCAGTTGATTCATTTCTATCTTAGATTTTTATGCTATCTGCTTTGGTTTGATCTCTTATTTTTGTATTTCTGATTTTGTCTCTTTTAGTTTTCCTACTACTCTTCTTAGATATTTCATTTTGGCTGCATGCACTCTATTGTATTCCCTACTGTCTAAGGTCCAGGTTTCACTGCCATAGAGGAGAGTAGAACAATAAACTGTGTTATATACTGCCATTTTGGTTTTTTGTTGACAATTCTTGTTTACCTACAAATGCCTTTCCTAGATGGTTATATATTGCACTTGCCTTTTGGATTCTCTGGCTGAATTCTTCTCTTAGTTTTCCCTCTGTTAATCGTTACTCCTAAGTAATTGTAGTTTTGAACTTGTTCTAAATTCTCCCTGCCTAATTTAAGATTTTGTGTTTTAGCTTCCCTAGTTACTAGCATTGTTTTGGTTTTCTTTGCATTCCTCTTTATTTAATTCATTATTCATTATGTTGATATTTGACTGAGGTCCCTTTCTGATTTTCCAAACAGAATTAAATCATCAGCAAAATGAAAGCATTGATACATTTACTGGTTTGAGCTTCCACATACCTACATTCATTTTCTTCATGTTTTAGGATGCCTTTGCGACTGAATTCATAAATGTGATAAACGAAAGAGGACTTAGAATACAACCCTGTCTTACTCCTATATCTACATCAAATTCCTCAGATACATTTTCAGCTACTCTCACTGTACATGTTGGTTCATTGTAAAAACTTTTAATGGCTTCTATTAAATTTTGCTCCACGTTGTGTTCTTTTAAGAAATGCCATAGTTCGTCCTCCTTACAGTGTCAAATGCCTTTTCTAAGTCAATAAAACACAGGTGCAAGTCAATGTTTCTCTCAAGGAATTTTTCTATTATTTGTCTAATTGTAAATATGTGGTATTGTACACTTCTTCCTGGTCTAAATCCACTCTGGTGTTCTTCAATCGGATCCTCTACTCTTTTCTTAGTCTCATTTCCAGAATCCTAGCATACACTTTTCCTGGTACGCTAAGTAGTGATATGCCTCTATAGTTTGAGCATTCCATGGTTGATCCTTTCTTGTGTATTGGTACTACCGTTCCCTTTTTCCAGTCGTCTGGCACTTGTTTGGACTTCCATGCTTGTAAACATATTGCATGTAATAGTTTGTCTGCCTCTCTCCCTTGGTTTTCAATCATTTCTGGATAAACTTGATCTGCTCCTGGGCCTTTTCCTAATTTCACTTTTCTTATAGCTGTTTGGATTTCTTCCATTGATATATCTACATCTTCAGCTGTCTTCTCTGGATTACTTGTTATTCTTAATAATTGATCTGTACTCCTTGTTTCATATGTTCTGGGGGATTATGTAAAAATTGAAAATGCTTTCTCTACGTTTCCATGATTGCGCTGTATCCTTTCATTATTTCTCCTTTGGCGTTCTTAATTTATCGTATTGGGCATGTTTTGGTCTTTCTCATGCTCTTCATTGCTCCCCAGAACAGCTTTTGATTTCCTTGATAGCTTTCTTGAAGTCTCTGTCCAAACTCTTCCCACTGTTCCTGTTTTGCTTTCTAACTTCCTCTTTTGCGATAGTTCTTTTACTCACGTAATCTATCCTCTCCTCTGGTCTCTTTGTTTGCAAGTATTTCTTCCAGGCATCTATCTTGTCTTTGATCTTAGTCTTGACATTCTCATTCCACCATGCTGTCCGTTTCCCATCTCCTTTAATTTGTTTCCTACCACAGACCTCTTCAGTACAACTGAGGAGTGTTTCTTTATATTTGCCACTTTTTTCTATTGTGCTTTCCTTCAGATCCATCTGCCTTTCACTAATAGATCTTTGTATCCTGGATTGGTACATCTGTTTTAATGTTGGTTTATTTAGTTCTTCTACTTTGAGTTTAGTAGCTTTCTTCTCTTTCCTTTTCTGTTTGAATTCTTCAGTTAATAATCTCATTTTGGCTATCACTACTAAATATTTCAGCTCCTCTGCTTACTCTAGCATCCATTGTACTGTAAAAAGGGAGCTGCTAACTAGTATGTAGTCTATGATTGACTTTTCACATCTGTCTTCATGTACTCTTGTATATTTGTGGATATCGTCATGACGAAAAAATGTGTTAGCTATTTTCATGTTATTCTTTAGGCAAAAATCTATTAGTCTCTCTCCATTTTGAGAAGTTGTTGTCTCTCCTTCTTTACCTATTACTCCTCCTGGTGTTTCTACATTTGTTGCCTACTCTAGCGTTTAAATCTCCTAAAACCATTAATTCCTGTTTGGGTTTGAGATTCTCTGCAGCTATTTGTAAATCATTTTCGAAGATATCTTTTTTTTCTTTGGTGGCATCTTTGTTTGGCCCATAAGCTATTAATAATTTAATTTCTCTTCTTTTGGTTTAATATTTACCTCTAATAGCCGTGGGCTTACAAATTTCCAACTTTCTAGTAGCATTTCTTGCCTTTTTGTGCATTAGGAGGCCTACTCCTGCTCTAGCTCTATCTTTGACATCTACTCCTGAGAAGATTAAAGTATGATTTGGTCCTACATTTTCTATTCCTTGTTCTTTTTTCTTTCTTTGTTTCTGTAATAGCCAAAATGTCTGCTTTGAATTTTTTCATTTCTTCAGCTAATTCTAACTTCTTTCCATTAATTGCCCCTAACATTCCATGTTCCAAAAATCACCGTCCGTGTTCTTTTCCAGAGTCGTCTTCGAAAGTTCAAGCCAGGTATATCATTGTATATATTACTTTGAATCAGGTTGTTTTGGAAAAGTGAGGATTAACCCACTGTACCTTAGGTAGATGGTGGGGCTGCCACCTTGAGGCCCCCTAGCGGGCCTTGTTATTTTCTGTCAGGTTTAACTCCCTTAGCCTTTAGTCATCCAAGACCAGCCTGCAGGGCAGCAGGTTGTTATATTCTGTCAAGATTTACTCACTAGCCTTTGGTCAGTCAAGACCGGCCTACAAGGCAACGGTTGTTTTCTTTCAGGGTTAAATCCCTTAACCTTTGGTCAGCCAGGACCTGCCTGCAAGGCAGCAGGAGACTCATGGAGGGCGGGATCATCTACTCCCCATACATGTGCTTACCTGTCCATTGCCCGGACGAGACAAACACAAAGAATAAACAGTAAAAATCCTGGCCACCATGGGATCGAACCGGCGACCTCTGCGTCGGCACCCATCACCTCGCCTGAAAGAAAGCGTGTTACCAGCAGAGCTAACTACACATTGAGTTAGCACGCACCATCGATTTATAAGGCCTTGTTCCCCGTGAACCGAGGAAGTGCGGTTTTGCCCGAAACTTATCTGTCTTTGTAACTGTCTCTGTTCTACTTATTAGGTTTTCATATTCAATTTTGTATTTCCTCTCTAATAGTTACCGGCCTACTGCAGTACTATTTATTTTATCATTAGCAGCAGCAGCAGTAGTATTAGTATTAGTATTAGTAGTAGTAGTAGTAGTAGTAGTAGTATAGTAGTAGTAGTAGTAGTAGTAGTAGTAGTAGTAGTAGTAGTAGTAGTAGTAATAGTAGTAGTGGTGGTGGTAGTAGTAGTAAGTAGCAGCAGCAGTAAAAGTAGCAGCAGCAGCAGCAGCAGCAGTAGTAGTAGTAGTAGTAGTAGTAGTAGTAGTAGTAGTAGTAGTAGTAGTAGTAGTAGTAGTATACAGTAATAGTAGTAGCAGTAGTAGCAGCAGCAGCAGTAGTAGTAGTAGTAGCAGTAGTAGTAGTAATAGTAGTAGTAGCAGTAGTAGTATTAATAGTAGTAGTAGTAGTAGTAGTAGTAATAGTAGTAGTAGTAATAGTAGTAGTAGTAGTAGTAGTAGTAGTAGTAGTAGTAGCAGCAGTAGTAGTAGTAG
>JAXRKP010001483.1:115000-120470 GCA_037039925.1 Doris montereyensis | reverse complement strand
AACAGAAGGGACAAGCGCCTCTTCGATATGTTCCGGCAATTTCCGTAAGCGTTCGCGCCATTTTAATAATGCTGAGCGAGGCATGGCGAATGTAAACCAAACCAAACGTGGAGCGTGTTATTGTTGCGTTATAAATTGCAATGACCCAAGAACAGGCAAGCCAGTGCGCTTTTTCTATTTGAGTTTGAGCTTCGTGAAAATCTCGTCTTTGGTATTGTCATTCAATATATCAATCGAGATTGTCTCAAATGATAGATCCTCCTGTATCTCGTGTACGGTCGTCTCTTTCCTTTGTTTGTCATATGCAAGTTTCCGGCACAATTTACTATAATGATGTACCGTAACTTCTTACAATAATGACATAATATATCCTTGGCTGGACACTGAGCGAATGGATGAGGGGATGATCCACAGTTTTGGCATCTCCTTGAACTATAATTATTTGGCTGATGATTTGTTTTGTATCTGTTCTCAGTCTTTCTCGCAGTCTTGATTACGTCTAGATCAATGTTTGTAGTTGTTGATGATAAATTTGTCAGCTGCCGTTTTGAGATTTCCATCGATCTCGCGATGTCTGTTGCTTTTGGTAATATAATATTATTAATATCATCTTCTTGTAGGAGCCTCTCCCTTATTTTCTCATCATTTGTTCCGAAAATGATTCGTTCTCGAATGAGTGAGTCTCTAAGTTCTGCGAATTCACAATCGTTAGTTAGTAGTCTGAGTTCTGTTATGAACTGGTCGATAGTCTCATCCGGTCTTTGTATTCTTGAGTTAAAACGAAACCTTGCCATAGTTATATTTTTCTTTGGCTGGCAATAACCGCTGAATTTATCGAATAGATCATCTATCTTCAATTCATTCTCGAGTGTCCACGAATTGTAGATGTCTCTGCCTGACTGTCCGATGTAGAGTAAGAAGTAGCTGCATTTTTGCTCTTCGGTCTTGTCTGCTAACGATCCCGTTATAAACAATTTCATGTGTTGTGCCCATCTTTTCCAATTCTCTGCTATATTTCCTGTTTCAAAATTCATCTGACTGGGTTTCATACCGGTAGAGTCCATGTTGTTCATTGTTTGCTTTTACACGCAAATCTAAAATTATCGAAACCAGATCTAGATCTAGATTCTTGATCTATATATAGGAAATATCTATTGGTATTTAAAGTTTTATGTAAAACTTATCTTGTAGACGTTGTTCGATCCTCTGACACCATGTTATTTTGTTAGATAGTATAGAATGAGGACGTGAACGCATGGACTTATTCCATGACCAACTACCTAGGGTCATGGTAATGTGGTAAAGAGGAACAGGAAAATGGGCAACAGTGCTTATATAATAACATTATGTAATGACTAAGTATATGTACAAGTACAAGATATGATTATTCATATCATAACAGGGGGGGGGGCGGGAGAGGGGTGTTTTAAAGGTTTTATTGTTAAGGTACGGGTAGGTGTAACTTGTGATAGTACTGAGTGATAGTGATAGATAGCAGCATATTTGTGTTATTGATAATTCTTTTACTTATTTTAATTACTTACCTTGCATAACCTGTCAGGATTTGGGTGTATAATGTCTATGTGTGTATAATAAGGGGGAAAAGTGAGATGTGCATGTATGAGCGGTTGTGTAACTTGTGACAGTAGCTGACTTGAGATATTTTGTTTACCTTGCTGATACTGAACATGTTAGTATTGTTAGTAATGTACGTGTATGCTGTGTATGAAGTGAGGAAGAGGTGGGATGTGGTATGGGTGGATGTGTAGATGCTTGGATTTATGCTCACACGAAACAATTTCCTCGTGTTTTTACTTTTACTCTGTTGTACATTGTCATTTGACTGAATAAACCCTGTTATCCTGTTGACAAGGACGTTAAACTTCAAAAGATCGATTGATTGCTTGTCGTGTAGCACACAGTAGACCTACTTAAACTTAAATTAAACAGTCTGTCATGTCATAAACGTAAACAGACATGGTATATCGTGAGACCAAGGCCAGTGACTCTCAATCTCAGTGAGGTCTTAGGCCTATTGTGTGAGACCAAAGTGTGCACTGCGTGTGTGTGCTCACCGCGATAGCTGGTCTGTCTCAGCATTAACAAGATGGCGGCCGGCTGAGCCAACCAGAACGTTTTCCATCGCGCTAAGAGGCGCTTGTCCTTTCTGTTGTTTTAGTGTTCTGTGCTCTACATTGCCTTTGACCCCGGAGCCCTATGGAATAACTGTGTCATTGGCTTGCTTACAGCTTGAGGTCAAGGAGGACAATCGGCTGATAGTACGGAATGGGCATTATTAATTTATGTTACACATTATAATAATAATAATTATTATCATTATTATTATTATCATTATCATTATTATTATTATTATCATTATTATTATTATTATCATTATTATTATTATTATTATTATTATTATTATTATTATTATTATTATTATTATTATTATTATTATTATTATTATTATTATTATTATTATTATTATTATTATTATTATGAGCAAGAAAAAAGGCAAACGCAAAGTTTAATTAATGCGCCTAGCGTCCATGCTCGCTTGAGCTGTCAAAAATCGTAAACGATTATTGTTGTTCAAGGCTAGTCTAGCCGACTGCAGCGTCAACAAAACTTAATGCAATTATGTTTGATCGATATAATAATTATTATCATACGATGCATTTCTTGGGGACATTTTAAATGAATACAAGTACATTGCTTTCTGTGGGCTAAGAAAAGAGTCAACTTTATGGTCCATAATTTGTGTTTCTCAAGGTGGTAAACAGTCAGGTAATCATAGGAAAGTGTTATTTACATCGGAGGGAAGCAATTATCACCTGATATTTACGATAGCTGTTGCAACTTTTTTTTTTTCTTTTTCCTCCCCGCGAATATTCTTAGTAAATTCAAATTTCCAGATCTACAATTTTTTTAAAAATCGTTTGACCAATCAAAGTCTTTACCACTGAAAGGTTGCTTAGTCTTTCACCATAAATTCTTATTGTGTTTGGACACAGAAGTTTCATTGACATTGTGATACCACAGAACTGAATCGTAACCATTAACTTACAAGCACAAATTTTCGTGACTTATAATTATTGTTTTAGACATTATTTAGACAGTACTTACCGTATCAAGTACCTCGATATATTTGGAAAAATAATATACCCAACAAACTCTGGCCATCTGGAAATAAGAGATTAATGTCATATAATTATTGGCCGTATGCAGTGCAGTAGTACAAGTTTATTGATGGGAAAATACAGTCAATTTGAAGAAAAACGCTCTAGCTTTTGATAAGTGTTATAAACTTTCATGTTCTTTGCGATGCTGCTTATATACCACATATTGATAATACATGTATTATGCTTTACCATTGAGTGCCATCTTGTGAAATAAAAAATAAAATAAAATAAGACAAGTGTTTCAACTTTACATTTTCAATGAGGAAAGTGCGTCTTTAGAATGATGCAAGTTTCTCCATTTAAACATCTGACTGGGAACTAGAATGTGACATGTTTAAATTACGAAAACAGATATGACGTAGTGATATAAACTTACTCTTAGAGCGATTGGACTGTTACTATAATCAACCGACTGGCATCCAAGACTGTAGTTTGCCAGAAAAGCACTCATGAAAAACTGTAAACAAAGAAAACAAAACTTAACCGTATTTCATCACATCTTTTAAAAACCTTTACTGGCACCTTTATCCCAAATGACACCACCGCATCTTTTAATATCAAAGGCTCTGTGTCAATGTAAGTATGTTGAGTATGTTAGAGAAAACTTTGGTAGTTTGCAGGATTGTCCGATCAAAGCTCTCCAGACTTACATAAATCCTGAGATCACCGCATATGACAGACCAAGTCATCACATAACAATGTTTTTTTAAAATCCATGAATTATATTTTAGCCGTTAAATACATTGCATTTAATTAATTATTAGTTTTTGTAAAATCCTGTCATCCGCACCCCCCCCCCCCCCCACTTTGTTCCCTTAAAATCACGTTTAATCTGTCTTACGTTACATGTTCTGAGGAGCCCAATTACTACTTACAAAATACTATTGAAAAATACTAAAGCAAATTAGAAAGGTTTTGTTCTGAAGTATTAGATTGCAAAATAAAACTACAATTTAATGTCTAACTTTGTTGTCTTGTATGGCTGCGATTTTTCTGCTTTCATTGGTTTTATTGTTTTAATGTCGTTAGCGTTCTGTTTTTATGGTTTATACTCTTGATAATGATAATGATTTTGTTATTGTGATATTTTCTCTTTACTCTTACTACTATTGGAGTTTAATCTTTTTATTTTGTTTTGGTTGTTGGTTCTTTGCAGGCATTTCGTTTGGAGCACACTGGGAGATACATACTACTTTCTTAAGTTTTTACTTCTTAATGAAAATGATGCAGTATCTAATAAGACATAATAAGTGTCGTTCATGTGTTGCAACATGACATGTAAACTTATGACACAGTAGATTGTCATGGCAACAACACAGACACAAACTTTCTTTTTTTCAAGTGAATGTCTCAAAAATATGAAATTATATGAAAGTATAATGGAGTTGGAAAATTTTGAGGTAAATAATTGATGGATTTTTTTTCTTCCAAATTGGTGATTGTGTTTGGTAGGTAGACTGATCATGTTCTGACCTCATACGTTATGTAGGATGATAAAGCCACCAAAACAAAGTTGTAGATCGTCAGTAAGGGACCCAAATTTATAGGTTTCTTGTTTTGCATGACTTTGGGTCCCGCCCATACCACGAAAAAGTAGGTGAACATGTAAGATATCGGAGTCGTTGGAGATGCTATCAAAGGCCAATTTCGTGTCCTGGGATCTGTCGGCAAAAATATAATTATTTTACTTGTAATGACAGAGGATATAAATCATAAAACTATGGAATGTAATGGCATGTGTACTCTCTGACTCTGAGTGAATATGACAGACCTTAAAGAACGCATCAAGAAAGGGTTTGCAAACATTTGCCTTAATTTTTATCTTAAATGCTAAGTATATCAAATCCCTACTTGTTTCTGAAAATATGTTATACATGTAGTAATTAAGATTTCATTGTTGCACAAGTCATTGCATTGAGAAGAGGCGATGGTAATCTTAGCCGTGTAACGAACTAGTAAATGGACATAAAAAGACAAACAAAAAACAAACTAAATAGACATGCGGGGCGGATCCTGGAGTGAAAACTTTCCCGTTTGTTCCTATCAATTTAATTTATGTATAGGTGTAATGGGCATGGCGTACTGAGTTGAATCATGTCGTTGTTTTTTTTCTGACGCTTTCGGTTGCCATGGAAACGGCGGCCATCTTGGATTTGCCCCAAATTTCACCAAGTTTAATATCGATAGGCTTTTTCATTTTTCAACAAGTTTCTTTCAAAGTTGGCACACACCTTATTTGATACAATAGCTAAATTTGATGAGATCGGATTTTTGTTTTGTTAATAAAT
>JAXRKP010001483.1:45000-110000 GCA_037039925.1 Doris montereyensis | reverse complement strand
TCTGTTTCTTTCGTTCTTCCTTTTATTATTTCCCCATTTTGATTCGTTTCTTGATCTGCGATATCCCTTACGCTATGCATGATCTACCCTCATCACATTGGAGATTACCATTGACAACAAACACAAATGAATAATAAATTAACGGCAACCCCTCCCCCGCGATTCTTTTCATTACCTGCCTACGCTGTGACGTCATGTCGAATATTCTCAATCTTATTTCATTTAACAACTCGTTTTGTTCCATAGTTCAATCTGATTTGGCGGTCCAATGTTTCTATTGCTCAATCTGATTTGGTGGTTCAATGTTTTTATTGCTCAATCTGATTTGGTGGTCCAATGTTTCTATTGCTCAATCTAATTTGGTGGTCCAGTGTTTCTATAGCTCAGTCTGATTTGGTGGTCCAATGTTTCTATTGCTCAATCTGATTTGGTGGTCCAATGTTTCTATAGCTCAATCTAATTAGGTGGTCCAATGTTTCTATTAGCAACTCGTTTTGTTCCATAGCTCATTCTAATTTGGTGGTCCAATGTTTCTATAGCTCAATCTGATTTGGTGGTCCAATGTTTCTATTGACAACTCGTTTTGTTTCATAGCTCAATCTGATTTGGTGGTCCAATGTTTCTATAGCTCAATCTGATTTGGTGGTCCAATGTTTCTATAGCTCAATCTGATTTGGTGGTCCAATGTTTCTATTGACAACTCGTTTTGTTCCATAGCTCAATCTGATTTGGTGATCCAATGTTTCTATTGGTCAATCTGATTTGGTGGTCCAATGTTTCTATTGACAACTCGTTTTGTTCCATTGTTCAATCTGAAATGGTGGTCCAATGTTTCATAGCTCAATCTGATTTGGTGGTCCAATGTTTCTATAGCTCAATCTGATTTGGAGGTCCAATGTTTCTATTGACAACTTGTTTTGTTCCATTGCTCAATCTGAAATGGTGGTCCAACGTTTCATAGCTCAATCTGATTTGGTGGTCCAATGTTTCTATTGCTCAATCTGATTTGGTGATCCAATGTTTCTATTGACAACTCATTTGTTCCATTGCTCAATCTGTAATGGTGGTCCAATGTTTCTATAGTTCAATTTGATTTGATGGTCCAATGTTTCTATAGCTCAATGTGATTTGGTGGTCCAATGTTTCTATTGACAACTCGTTTTGTTCCATTGCTCAATCTGAAATGGTGGTCCAACGTTTCATAGCTCAATCTGATTTGGTGGTCCAATGTTTCCATTGCTCAATCTGATTTGGTGGTCCAATGTTTCTATTGACAACTCGTTTTGTTCCATTGCTCAATCTGTAATGGTGGGCCAATGTTTCTATAGCTCAATCTGATTTGGTGGTCCAATGTTTCTATAGCTCAATGTGATTTGGTGGTCCAATGTTTCTATAGCTGAATCTGATTTGGTGGTCCAATGTTTCTATAGCTGAATCTGATTTGGTGGTCCAATGTTTCTATAGCTCAATCTGATTTGGTGGTCCAATGTTTCTATAGCTCAATCTGATTTGGAGGTCCAGTGTTTCTATTGACAACTCGTTTTGTTCCATAGTTCAATCTCATTTGGTGGTCCAATGGTTCTATTGACAACTCGTTTTGTATCATAGCTCAATCCGATTTGGTGTTACAATGTTTCAATTGAAAACTCGTTTTGTTCCATAGCTCAATCTGATCTGGTGATCCAATGTTTCTATAGCTCAATCTGAAATGGTGATCCAATGTTTCTATAGCTCAATCTGATTTGATGGTCCAATGTTTCTATTGCTCAATCTGATTTGGTGGTCCAATGTTTCTATAGCTCAATCTGATTTGGTGGTCCAATGTTTCTATTGCTCAATCTGATTTGGTGGTCCAATGTTTCTATTGCTCAATCTGATTTGGTGGTCCAATGTTTCTATTGCTCAATCTGATTTGGTGGTCCAATGTTTCTATTGCTCAATCTGATTTGGTGGTCGAATGTTTCTATTGACATTGACAACTCGTTTCGTTCCATAGCTCAGTCTGATTTTGTGGTCCAATGTTTCTATTGAGACACCTTTGTTGGATTTTAATTGATAGCAATATTTTACCCAGACCTTGTTTTGTTTATTGCTTAATTTCATGGCAGCAAATATAATTTGGAATGTTGCTTAGAATGAGATAATTTGCCAATAAACAAAACCCTTGACAGCCCATGGAAATTCAACAAAATTAAGGTAAAGCGTGCCCATGTATATGTCACATAACCAGGTTTGAAATAAAGTCAGTTACTCAAGAAACTGGGATGAGTTATCTCATTTATGCTTTTTTACGACAAATCGGAGAAATCTCGTATATTGCACTACTGGATGGAGCAGTTTTTTCCCTTCACATTGATACCATAACAAAAGCTCAGTATCAGTTCTTTCATTTTGTACGATTTGTTTAGAAATGATATCGGTCTAACCTTCAACACATCGGTTGTACCGTAACAGCCGGAAATTTGTTCTAATGTATAACAATTTGGTACTCATTTTATTCACCACAAAGTATTATATCCGAAACATGTGTTGTTAAGGAATCATTGTCAATATTAGCTAAGGAAAAAGCCACCCGACATGAGTTTAAGGGACCTGGAGCAGTTGAAATAGGGTCGACATGAATTATTTGATAGCCTCTCAAGATTGTATGATGTTTCAAAGTATTATATCATCTTTTTACAGGTTTATATGTGAAAAAACATTAACTAACTGAAAAAATTGTTAAAAATGCGAATTTTTACAAAATGTTACTTTTTGACAGTGATATGCAATCTACTTTTTAAAACATTATTGTTCGATTGCCCTCAAATTTGATATATAACATCTGTAACGCCAAACAAAATTTCACCTAGTAACTACTTTAGATATCTCTTCAAATTTTTGCAAAAAGGAATTTTTTCGTTATTAAATTTGCCAAAACTTGGAAAGGTTGCTATAGACATTTTCAAGACATTGATAAAATCGAAACCGTTTAATTTATCCAAAAACGCTATTGGGTACAGCTAGATATTGAACCAAATAATGTGTGTGCAAAGTTATAGCCAAGTTTGTTCTTAACTGAAAAAACTTATTTGAAATGAAGTTGTAGGTATTTTCGCAATGAAAATGCAAGATGGCGGTGTTCCATGGTAACCATATGATAAAAAAATTGTTAAATATTTTTTTCAGCCAACTTAGACATGCTGAATACAATGATAGTGATTAAAATTGTCTATTTCAAATAATTAAAAAAACCATTGTCTATATCAAATTAAAAAAAAAAACAAAAACATGTTCAGGACCCGTCGTTGTCGTTGTTCTCTCCAATGTGTGGAGCGGACACGCTAAACTATATATATTCAGTGTTCTGATGGGGCACTCTACACTCACACCCTTCTGATTCCCCAACTTTCATATGGCGATACATAAGCTGATGGAGACGGTTGTGCCGAGTCCTGAGTCTGAATAGTGTGGCCTAGGACTTTCTGTCAAGTTGGTGAATGAGGTCTTTGGGGTTATAGCTACTGTGTTTCTCTCCCCATTGGTTGCAAACAGCTGCCTTGATAAATGTATAGAACTGAAGTTTATCATGTTAAAATTTCATGGCTATTGGCCGTGTTGTTGAGGAGCTATTTTAACATTTATATGGGTTAAAAAAAACCCCACAGAGTGCAGAAAGAAATGAAGCCAACAAGAAACTGCCTAAAATGATACACTTTAAACGATATCTTTGTTATAGATATTGTATAGATAAATATATCAGTTTTAAACAAAATAAAATTGAGATCTTTGTATCCAAATGGAAACCTAATATGTCTTTGTTTCGAGCTTTGATAGTTGATTGAAACCTTTAATTTATATATAACAACAAATTGCATACAAACCCGTTCCTTACATAACCATAACTCTTTAGATCTAGTCCGAACCAAATGAATATAATTTGTATTCTATCTCACTCAATGTGTCGATTCACTTGACTATCTATGGTGATACAGTTGTCTCCGCCAAATTGCACGCTGCCAAAATGCATGATTTGTCATAATGCACGTTTCTTTCCTGTAACCAAACTTTACAACGCTAACCACGCCCCTCAAATTGCAACAACAGCTGGCTTAACTTCGCCAAATGCAACAGATTTTTGTAAGTGTCTTCAATTTGATGCATATAAAGAGTCAATTTCTGTGAAAAATAAATTTAATAACCTCTTCTCGCCTCATTCCTGTGACACAGTCCCATCGTATCTCTCTTTTGATCATGGTGAGAAAATCTGAGAAAGGGCTTTTGTCACTTTTACCCACAGAAATCTGTCGAATGTCTTCACCATCCCTTGAGTGAGAGAAGAATGTAACAGACCTATGTAAACCAAGAAATAACAAACAAATCCCAAACATTAACAAATAACAACAACAAAAAAATCATTTTGGCGGTAATCCGTCCTTCCTTAAATCCCATCAGTCCACGATCTACTGGTGCTTGTCGACTGTCTATCAGACAGTGATCAGATAGGTTCAGATGGGGCCACCAGATGTGACCAAATGGGGTCATCTGGGTGCATTTAAATCAGAGGTGGCTTCAACAGTGAATGACCAGCTGGGTAGTGGGAAGATAATTCAAAGGCGGTGACGATTACAATTGCGATGTGTGAGTGGGTGGATGTTTTGTAATCAAATGCTTCATTTTAGTTGGTCAAACCCATTTCCATTTCAAAGTGTATAAAAAGAGACTAAGCAAGTCAACGTTTCATTCACTTGATTTTGAGGAAGGACACGCCCACATGTTCATTGCCTTCCTAAATGACATCAAGACCATCTATTTCAAGTAACAGATGACAAACGACAATCCCAAATACAAAAAGTTTTATAAAAAAAAAGCCTTTTAAACATACTTCTTGAGATAGAAACTGATTATAATTAGACCAGAATGGATTTGTGTTCAAACTACTGAATGATATCTTTACTATGCAAGCCAGGGGCCAATGTTAACAGATTTCTTTTTAAGTGTCAGCCATGCAAAATAAAACAGACATCAATCATTGACATGAATGAAATCAAACACGGTAAATGAATGGTTTTAAGCTCTCACACTCTACTTTAATTTTTTAAACTCTGATAAATTTCTTTCAAAACATTGCAATACAGCAGCAGTCTTGACATTAATGTATGTGGTATACCTTAAAACAGATTTCCTACATTGGAAACAAAAGTGTCTTCTTTTTATGAAACACACATAATATTCTTCAAGGTAACATACAAAGGCAGCCTTAAAATGACTATACATGAAAAAGATGAAAAAAAATGTGCTACAATGGAGACAGAAGATTGTCCATTCAGGAAAAAAGACATGATAATCTTCATAGCAATAAGAGGTTTACATGATACAAAAGAACATGTAAGCACACGCACATGTAATCACACATCACATACACACACATACATTTTTAGGATCATGCAGGAAAGTCAACACTTTCCACTTCATTCACTCAATAAAAGTTAATTTCAACTAGCATCAGCTGAAGGCAAAGTACATTACATTCCTTTCCTTTTCATTAATCCATGTTAAGTTCTTGCAAAAAAAAACAAAATACAGGGGTCTCCGCCTAAGAGGCCAGTGCCCGGGAGACAACAAAATGCAGCCTCTTAACCAGACAGTTTTTATGATGAAAACATGGGGTGTAATCTAGACAACGTTTACCAGATATCTTTAGACCTAGAGCTCAGATTTAAAACAAAAGGGAGGAGGATGTATAAGAAAGATTAAGATAAGAATAGATTAGTGTGTATTTCTAGAAAATGTTATTCCTCTTCTTTGGTTCTCTTGATCACAACAATAGGTAGCCGTTGCAACAAACAACAAGGCCTATATCAATTTTAATCTAAACCATCATCAGTTCTTTATCAGGGAAAACATGCCTTTAGCTTGCATTGGTTATGACGGCACCTTTAATCTGGTTAAGATGGTTTAATCACAATGACAGCTCTGTAAGTATCATGTGCCGATGCAGACCATAGATGTCAATCATCTCCTTCATCTAGTGGGTATCTGGTGTCAGCATTAAAGAGCCTGACACTCGCTAGGAGCGGCTAGCAAAGATTCTAGCATTTTCTAGGCTCACTGCATGATATAGATCTACGATGACATGTTCCAGATAAAGAGAAACCCAGCATCAACGATTTGAATGTGAATTTTCATTTTATTGCATTGATCATTTGGCCTTTCGACAAAAGAAAAAAACGGTCTCTTAGCTGGAATGAAGGTTTTTCAAAGTGGCCTCCGAGGCATGATAAATAAAGAGGAAGAAATCTATTACACTGAAAAAGAGGACTCGTGACGGAGACCAGTGTACTTTTTTTTTCTCTTTAATCTAAGTTATTAATTTTTCAATGCAAAGAACCATCTTGCCAAGGCCTCAAAATTGATCAGCAGACATGGTTCAGTGGAAAGAACAAGCTGATTCAAGCACTGGCATAGGCAGTGTATGAAATGATGCACTTGGGAGAACTTGTTTAAGATTAAAAATGATGTACTCTTGCGATATCATAGCAATATCTCCTTGATCTCCGGGCCTGTACAGACGTCCAGGGCTCTGAATAGAAGAATAACAGAAAACATTGAATTATTAGACCTTTAATGATGATACCTATAACAGAAAAAGCAATAAATTTATTTGGTGGGAACAGAAAGAATGCCATGGGCTTTGAGTGGCATTAAGTGAACTTTCCTGGGACGGCATTCAAAATTTCTATGAGACTTTCAGCATTCACCAACTGTATGTGAATCTCTTAGGTTTTCATTGGTACTAATGATAACCAAGAGTGATTGCTTCTTGTGATTGAGTTGTGTGGCATGAGCAGCACGTTTTGTGCACAGTGGCTGTCAACAGGCTGACAAACGTGCACATGTACTTCTCACTTTCCAATATTGAATATTTGAAAAGAAGAATTGTGTTTGCTTTTTTAACAATCCAAGTCTGATTTTGATCTGATTTGATTTACACACATCCACAACTAAGGTGATCTCAGAGATGTTTGGTAGAATTTGAAATTTTGCCTGGACTGCCTTGTAAACAGCCAAGGAATCTTTAACGTGTACAGAGTATTACGATATGTACACAGGACTTCCTTTTATCATTCATCTTGGATGGGACTAGGTATCGATCCACCTACCTGGACCAGGGGGGGGGGGGGGGGGGGGGGAGTAGATCTTACTAAAATAAAATTTGAGAAAATTGTTCAACTGTAAACAGGGCTAGAACCCATGACCTTTTGGTTGAAAGGCTGACACTTACCTCTGGACTACTGAGTCCACCCCATCCAAATCTAACACCAAAATTGGTGATAGATTCTGCTTGTAAAGGTAAAAATTTCTCATGAACATGCCAAATGTAGAATTCCAAGTCCTCATATGTTAACTATTAGTCAACTTATCATTGCGCATACATGTGCCACTAACCTCCATTGTTAAATACATAGGGAGGTGAGTAAATGGAAAGGTTAAAAGAAAGGATCTGAGACACAGTCAGAGGGGAATAGATGGAGAAGGGAAAAACTCAGAAAGCCAGAAATTCAAGTTTATAGGTAAACATGGGTATTCACAAAGTAAAGGATATCAATCTTATAGAAGCACAAGGCTACAGGTATGTGCATGTATGTGTGTGTGTGTGTGTGTGAGAGTATGTGGTGAATTGACTGTAAAAGTTAAAACTTAAAGTAATTCAAGTAATACATACTATAATGGAATCATATTCTGATCCAGGTTTTTTTTCTGGTTCTATCATATCGCATCACAGTCTCCACATTTCCAAGACCCACCTCAACTTCCATTACTTTGCCCAACTGAAATGTGTAAAGTAAAAATCAGAAACCAACAATAACAAATCAAGAAAAGGAATTTTCAAAACATTTGTTAATATTTTAACGCGAATATATAGTGTTGAATTATCATGAAAATACCTCTGAAGGGTATGTAGCTGAAATAATCTGTTTTTGTCTACCTAAAGGATTATATTCACATTTCTGCTGTAATCCTTTAACATTCCTTATAAATCATTGCCACTTCATGTAAAAATAATAATCCTATAAATCCTTCCCCAATTTTATAAGCATTCTTTTAAAGCACATTATCTGCATTATCTATGAAATCAGTCCATGCCAATTTTGCATGGTGTGAACACTAATAAAGGAGGAGACATGAAAGCCAATAATTAAAAATAGAGATACTGAATAAATATGATAAAAAAATGTCCTCAATTACCAATTTGCACCTATAGTTCTTGTTTCTCTCTCTCTCTCTCTCTCTCTCTCTCTCTCTCTCTCTCTCTCTCTCTCTCTCTCTCTCTCTCTCTCTCTCTCTCTCTCTCTCTCTCTCTCTCTCTCTCTCTCTCTCTCTCTCTCTCTCTCTCTCTCTCTCTCTCTCTCTCTCTCTCTCTCTCTCTCTCTCTCTCTCTCTCTCTTTCCCTCTCTCTCTCTCTCATTCTCATTCTCTCTCTCTCCCTCTCCCTCTCCCTCTCTCTCTCTCTCTCTCTCTCTCTCTCTCTCTCTCTCTCTCTCTCTCTCTCTCTCTCTCTCTCTCTCTCTCTCTCTCTCTCTCTCTCTCTCTCTCTCTCTCTATCTCTCTCTCTCTCTCTCTCTCTTTCAATTAGGCTTGTGACACTGACTACAATATTTGAATTTCTTTTTTTCCAAGAGTAATGCAACAGAGTAAAGAAAAAATTGTTGGGGAAGAGAACCTGGTGTTGCGTCAAAGTGATAGCTTTAAGGATTTCTATCCAAGTTGTTAGAGATCACATATATAACAATTAAAAAAGTAAGACAAACGGAAATTTCGTCTAACTGATTTAATGGTTAAAGTTAATAAGCAAATGTGTAGAACAAATGTGTAGAACTCCAACAATACATTTAATCTTCAGAGATAAAATTCCTGAACTAAAAATATCCACAAAATGCAATTTAAAAACAAATCAAATCCAACATAGATTCCTATGTGAAGCAGTCTCACAGACCGTGTGCAGGACCAATGCTACCAATTTGAAGCCCTATCTTGTTTACACAATTTACTTACAGCAGAAAACTGAGCAGCTTTTGATGGATACTTTGAGAAATAAAGTCCTTTGCCAAATTCTCCATGAGTAAAATCTGCAATCAAAAACATTACGACAATGAAGGATAAGCCTTTAACTATCAATGCATTTACATGTGTAGATTTTAAGCTCATTTCAAAGGCTGAAGAAACACATTTAGGGCATAACATATCATCGGTGAAACTGTCTAAACATGTAAGTCCGCCTGACATAATTTTTCAGGAAAAGCAATAAAACGTATTAGATCATCAAAAAAGGGCCTCAAACACTACGTTATTCGTCTTCTTGGATTTCAATTGAATAATTATTTTAATCTCTAGAATGTAATAAATAAACAGAAATAATCAGTTGTGCACAAAATGGACTTACAGGTTTAGAGTTGAACTTTTTGAAAGATTTAAACAAATAAGTCCACTGCTTGACTTATGAGGCGGGAAGAAAACGGAAAACTCTTCAAAATAACTATTTTCAATTCTTGAGTATCATTGTCAGTGTGTATGATTTTAAATTTAATAAGTGAGTTAAAATTATCTTATTATCGTTTATAATGCGAAATTTGACATTGCATAATTTCACTTGCTCCTTGTCAGCGGCAAAGAGGAGATCCTAATAGCAGCTATAATTAAAAGAAAACCCTCGACAACAAAAACCCAACGCACTCGTATATTTCTTACCTTCCTCTGAAAAACCATTTGAAAGTATGTGCTGCAGACGAGAGGGCTTTTCTAATGAACCGCAATAATAAAGTTCAGTCACCATTGAAGGGTCACTCAGGGTTTGGAGATGCTTGTCAAACTGAGGTTCAATTTTTCTGTTTTGAGGTGCCTGATGGAATAAATCACATCAACAAACACAAAAGTAATGTACAGCAATAAGTGACAACTCCACCAGTAAAAGCAGAACAATTTTTTTGTTCTGTATTTATTGGTGGAGTTGTCACTTATTGTTGTTTATTATTTTTGACTTCATTCCACTGTGGCTCATTTGTGTTATCAACGAACACAGTGACTCTGAAGAGGGACTTTCCATATCCATATAACTTTCATTGAAAATACAATCAATTTCACACACAATGAAGATGTATATATATATATATATATATGTATGTATGTATGTATGTATGCATGTATGTATATATGTATGTATGTATGTATGTACATATGCATGTATGTGTATGTTTACATGTATGTATGTATGTACATATGTATGTATGTGTATGTTTGTATGTATGTATGTATTATGTATGTATGTATGTATGTATGTATGTATGTATGTATGTATGTATGTATGTATGTATGTATGTATGTATGTGTAGTATGTATATGGATGCATGTATGTGAGTATGTATCATGTATGTATGTATGTATGTACATATGTATGTATGTATGTATGTATGTAATTATGTATGTATTTATGTGTGTATGTATGTATGTATGCATGAATGTATGTACATATGTATGTATTTATGTGTGTACGTATGTATGTATGTATGTATGTATGTATGTATGTATGTATGTATGTATGTATGTATGTATGTTTGTGAGTATGCATATGGATGCATGTATGTATGCTTGTATGCATGTATAATTAGCGAGTGAGAATGTACCCTAGAGAATGAGTGACAAAGCAGCTTACTTCTATGTATGAAATAATAGGTCTGAGTATGATAAGTTAAGTGATTTTATGAATTCATTGTAGTTTAGTTAGCGTGTGAGTCATCTTTTCTTCTTCAAAATAGGACATGGGTTGTTTGAGCTCCAAGAGAGGCCTTGATACAGCAACAGAATCGCTTACGGCCATATTTGGTTTCGGGGTCAGTTGTGGGTCGGAAAAATGCGTATTACATGTGTCTTTCCCAAGGAACTCAACGTCAAATGTAGCTTTACCAGGATTCAAACCAGGGACCTCATGATCCCCAGTCTGGCTACCTAACTGCTCGGCCACCAATGCGACAATCATAAAGTATACAATAACTAAACGTGGTGATTACAGTAAAAATTAATTTCAAACCCACCTTTAAAATAGAAGTGACAGTGTATTGTACTCAACAGCCGGATCCAATGCCATTCCTTGTGTAAATCGAGTAATAATTTCAGCATTGCTACTAACAGTTTTGACAGAGGCCTTTGACTCTGGAATGCTGGGCTTCGGTTCTGTCACATGGCATTTGAAACAAGGATGAAATATAATCAATAACTTATTGAATAAGGTTTTAAAGGGGAAAAAGGAATTATTAAAAAAAATCTCATTAATTCAACAAAAATTATTATTATAAACAATTAATTAATCAATTATTAGTGAAAGTATTTCACCTTAATATGCTTTTAAAAATGTGAATACAACTTTCCTGTTATATTTCCTGTTAATAAAACTATTCATATCAAGCTTGAATTAAAGAACAATTTGGCAATACATAACATAAGCATATGAAAAACTAATCATTTTTATGCATTATTATTGCTCAATTGAAACTAAGAGTAATTTAATGTATCTAATTTCTGTAAAAAATTCCCTTCCATTCTCTCCTACCTGGATTTTACCCAAAATCCCCTTAAATAATAAAAAGCATATGAAAAAAACCTAAACTGAAACTAAGAATATATAAATAAAAAAGTTGAAGAAATACCCCACAAGATGTCATCTTTCACCTCCCCAACCACCCGTTTTAAGTTTGAATAAACACTCAACTCATGGAATAAACAGCATATGGTCTTACATAGGAAGTAGATTAGAAATAACCTAAAATTGTGCTGCAACATATGTATGTATAAAAACATACAATAATAAAAGATAATTTTTGTTGCCATCAACGAAACAAAGAAAACCAATAGTTATCGAACGTTGCTGAGTTGTCTTTTTTTCTTTTCCTTTTTTTCACAAACTTTTAAATTCTAGGTTTTATTGATGTCTTCATTACAAGTATCTTTCTTTAATAACACTATTAACAGGCAACAAGCAAAAGAGGAGTAAGAGAGAAACTAAAATGTTAAACCATGGCTGACCTTCAGAAGATCTCATGGAGAAAGAAGACACCTGACTCTCTAAATCCTTGATTAGAGCATCTGTATCAATTTCTTCTCCACCTTTTGCATTATGAATACATCAAAAAGCAAATATTGTTCAAACCAAAACACTATCAATTATTATGTCAAAGCAATGTAAAACATAAAAATGAAACTTTATGTGATTTATTATATATGTGATGATGTCAAACTTTCAATTCAATCATTGCCAAGATAAATAAAAAAATAAAAAAATCAATACGAACCAAAGCATGCATTGTCAGTTTGCTATCAAAATGGCCTCAGTCAAACCAACTTAAACTGAATTGACATTTACAACGTCAAATCCAAGATTATAGAACAAAAGTTAAATCAGTAAACATGTCTAAATGAAAAAAAATCTAAAATTTACCTTCTACGAGCGAAAGTATTAAAAATTTAAGGAAACATTTTTCTGCTATTGAGAATAAAAATGACTGAAGCCATTATGTGATTTGCAGGCAAAAACAACCAGAAATTGTCCATTTGAATATAGAGAAACAATGCCATCATACACAGCAATGAAAGAAAAACCGATTCCCCATCACCCTTGATTATGAAATAAGAAATGGGAGATGGATTGAAGGTGGTCAATGGCAAGAAATTTTAAAAAGAAAAGAAAAAAGCTTCACCACTTTCACTAAAAAAAACATTTCCCATTTTTTCAAAGTCTTATGTTTAATAAAACTTTCCCTCTTTATACTTCAGGGTTACCACAAGTTTAGGTTGATGAAGAAAATGAGAAAGAAAACTTATTTTCTCAATGTTTATTCTTCTTTTTTTTAATAAATACAAATTTCAAGACTGGACACAGAAATAGATAGATAAATAAGTGACAACATATAAAAATCATAAGGAAAAAATGAACAGACAGATAAATACAAAACAGACTCTAAATAAACATTTGGAGTAAACTAGCCAATTAATAAATAATAAATTCAAAATAACTTATCAGTCCATTTGAAAAAGAAGATTATTATTATTTTAGAGAATTTACATTTATGAGTAGAAGTAAAACTAGAATATTATCAAATATAAAGAAAACAGACTTTTCCTATATCACAGCGCTACCATCCAACAATTTCAATGTCTTTGTAAACATATGAAATAAGGGCCTAAAGTTCAAATTCATATCAGAAACACTTGGAACACACCTTGTGAGAAAGCATAAAAACATTTACCCTTATCTTCAAAACTAAAAATTTCTATATTTTCTGTGTTTTATGCTGAAATTGAAGTTATTTACTAAGCAAAATTGTGCTTGAACACGACCATTCACTAAGCTGAGTGTGCTTACAACTTTACACAGTGCTTATGAAAATCAAATGAAACTGATTTCTGTTTCATACTGACCATTCATTGCCTCCATTTCAGCCAATGATTGTTTTCTTTCATCATCCAGCTGATAGTTCAGCAAAGTTTTCTCTATACATAAACAATTCGAGGAAATGAATAACGTAAAACAAAGATTCTCATCTCAATGAAAAGGTTACTGCAAAATAAAATTATTTCTAATGAAAATTCATCAACATATAAAAAAATAACTTATATGTAATGAAATAAACATAAACAGGTAATCTGTCAAAGACTTAATTCTCATCAAATTCTGGTTTACTCATGAATATTAAAAAGCTTTCTTGCCAACTGTATTCAAAAAGGGGAGGAATAGCTTGGTTAGGGAGTAAGGATCGGGGGAGGGCAGTATTATTTTAGCCTATAAACCCTTGTTTCATATCAAATTCTTGAATCACCAGCATTATTCTTACAGTGTGTGAGAAAAACAAAGGCAATTTTATAGAAACTGGAAATACATTTTAACCAGACTATGAAAACTTACCCAGAAGTAATTTTTCTTTCCTTATCTTTTCATTGTCTGTGAGCAATTTGTTCAGTAAACCGTTTTGTGATTTGGTCTGAAAGGAGAGTAAATAAAATACCTAAGAAAAACAACACATAAGAAATTTTAATACTATTGTATAATAATTATAAAAGTTGTGCTGTGTGTTTGCACTCTAAACTGATGATCTTCTTTCTTATTGCGCAACAGGATTGGTCAAACTTTGCTAGCAAATGATGACAGCCATGACCAATTTAGCGAAATTTGATTACTACTGTTATTTTACTTGATAATTCCAAAACATCAATCAAACGCTAAAAAAGGCAAATGCAATGCAAATAAATCTAGCAAATGAAGACTATGAGAGTTCATAAGGTAGTCAATGGAAGAAATTAGCTCAAGTAGGATACCCTTTAAAACACAGCGTTTCTTTTTTCAAACACTTCCAAAGTGACTAATAGCTTAAATGTAAAGTGTGTACAGAATATATCCTGACCTACATTATTGCTTGAAAGAAGGGACTGTTTCAACCTGATAAAAGAAATTTATAACATTGACTATAGCAAATCACCATATTATACAGTTTCTTTTTGATTTATAAGGCTGAGCCAAGCAATATTTGTTCAAATACCATTGATCAATGGATATAAATTGATTGCATAATATTAGATAACGCTAAAATCTGGAGAATCCTGTCTCAAGATGACATTGAGGCAATTCTAACACATCTAGCCTGGATGGAAAAAAACTAACACTGCCAGCAAGTATCAGCTACTTGGCACAGTTAGACACTGGTAGAACTACTATCCTCACAATGAACAGATGATGTGTGATCAGAACAGCACATTATAAAGATATTACTCTTATAGGTTGAGGTTAAAGGAGAAGGTAAAACATGGCATCAATATATTTTTTTAAATGTGTTGCATGATTTCATGTGTTTGATAACTATGAAATGGTGGTTTGGTTACTCACAACATGCTTCAGCTGAAGTATTTCATTCCTCATCTTTAGCATACAGCACAGCTGACTTTGGTGTGCTTCTCGACTTTTAATTTGCCTGTTGCAAATAAGAGAAATACAAACTTTAAAGAAGGGAAACAATTTTTTAATTGACGTAATTTGAAAAGTTAGCATATAAGAATGTTACCAACAAAACATGTTAAAAATATAAGGGAAAAGATACAGAGATAAAATATGGTTTTAAATTTAAACATCATGGAGGAAATGTGTGTGTGACTCATACATTTCAAATCATGTTTTCTTTGCTCATCACAAATAAATGGTCCAGGTTTGTCAGTAACATTTCCTGATTCACACACTCTGTATGTTGTGGGATGCTTTGTGTGAGGGATCAATTCACAACCTTTCGGTGGAACCCTAATGAGATGATGCTGATTATCTATTATTTATTGAAGAATAAATTCAATTAGGTCTAAAATTCTTTTGAAATGTTATGTATTTTAATGTGGATCGAATGATCTGACTTCTAGAGCTACTTTGATGTAGAAAAAAAAATACTCTGCTCATTCTTATTTCATGGATCAAAACACTTATTGATTTCTGATATCTATGGAACATTTAATCTGATTTATGAAATAAAATTTCTCAAATTTATGTTGACAATTATGAAAATATTTCCATTTGTATTCTATGAAACAAATATAATCTCACTGGGAGTGTTCTTTATTTAAAAGATACTCATAAATTCCAATCTTGCACATCATTACCAGTGTAATCTTTATAAATCAGAACCTACATGAACAAAATGAAGATATTTTTTAATGACAACCAGAGTGAATCTGGTAACAAAAGCATCACAAAGGTTCTGACTAGACCATAAAAGTCTGACCACTTCTTACCCATATCAATTTTATAAAGAAAACCCAAAACAGTCTTTAATAAGACAATTAAAGCTTACGTATACACAAGGTGTCATGCTCAGTTTGAAAACCAGGTATGAATTATGAACTTAAAAGAATATGATATGTTAACCTCTTCACATGAAAGTGTTTCCATAAAGAATAAGGGCCTTTCTTATTCATACTCTTACCATATTTTGAGTTCTTGGTCAATTTCATAGAGATCTGGATCATCATTTTTGAGCACATTGGACTGTATTAGCTCATGGCCTGAATGCAATTTTAGAAATATATTGAAGCAAGTTTCATTTGTAATGAAAATAATATTCAAATACATCATCAATTGTAAGGGCTAGATAGGAGAAGTTTGAATCTTTACATTGTGTATCTCACAAACTGCTGAAATGAAATCCATAAATAACCATTCTAACAAAGTATGAATTCAACACACTTATAATAAAGTGTGCTAATTTGAGAAAGTTACAAAATATTTGTACATTTTCCATTTCTCATCTTTATAACATACCTGTAAACGCTGGCAAAAATGTCATCATGGTGCAATTTGTGAATGCTTCAGCCAATTCACTGTAAAGATTATAATATACATAATTTAAATTAATCTATTTCATTGTAATGGTACTTAAAAAGTCATATGCAGCTGATGGCAACCATTTTTTTCATATGAGTAATGTAAATCTTGCTGATTATGCTGATTGTAATGTTTTGTGCTCAATTTAGACCACGTCCGGAAAACATTGATAAGACATCATTGGAGTAAAACCAAATCTCTATGCTAAATGCACAAACATTAATGGCACCACCTGAACCACTTCTAACAATGTCTGAATGTCTATGTTTTCATTATCTATGGTGTAAAAGCTGAGGAAGACAGAAAGGAGGATGGAGAAGTCTATGAAAATATGACACGGAAGTCGCATATTGTCATGTATTGGCTAACAAGTATTTATTTCAACCCTGGAGTTAATCATCGTGGTAAAAGATTTTTAGACTCTAAAGGAAAAAAGCACAGGTCAAAACCAGAGATGGAATTATTGTCAGTAATAAAGAAGAAAATTCAGGAATATTCACTTTATATTACTTATCCCTGTGCCAGCTGTTTCAATAAAAATTATCAATACATCTGTAATGATACAGTAGTATTGCTCTGAGTTCTATAAGGATAGCATTAAACAGTATCCTTCTATCCTGCAGCCAGGTAGACATTTACAGCTAGTTAAATTGATCAGGTAAAAATATCCAGAATCAGATCTCAATTAATAAACACGAGTAAGAGTTAAATAAAAGAAAAAGATCACTGAGCAACAACTATTCATTATTCAAATGATTTTATAACAACATGTTCTATATTATGTCTATTTATCTATTGTTGTTGGGTCAGCAGTAAAATGAAGCGATGGACCATTATTCCCTAAATTGAACCAGAAGGCATTTTATCAAGAAAAAGTAATGTAATGAAATTCATGCTAAAAGTGAAAGTCTGGAGATGGTTATTTATTACAATGTTTGTCATAAAAAGTTGCACTAATTTCATTGTCGTCTGAAAATACAATACACGGATTACATTAACAAAGGAAAAGAGTAGAACTAAATGAAAACAGATCAGCAAAAGAAAGAATTCAGTCACTTTTATAAGTTCACTGTTTAAGGGGAGAGCATGTTTTTTTATCATTTGATATAGACAACTTTAACCACTACCATTGTACCTGGCATGTCTAAATTAGCTAATGTAAAGTTCCTTCAAGGTCCTTGAGGCCTATAGATCCGGAGGTTATCCTTGTTTCTATAATGTGAAGCGGAACAGGTGACAATAATCACCTCCTGGCCAGGACGCTAGCCTGACATAGATTTTTACTCCCAAGCTAGTGCTTGTACCCATTTGCACCTGGGTAGAGTGGGAAAAAATGCGTGTTAAGTGTCTTTCCCAAGGAACACCAGCTCTGGCTTTGCTAGGATTTGAAGTCGGGACCTCACGATCCCCACCGACACTACAAATTAGCTAAAAACAGATATCAATTTTTTTATTATCGTATGGTTGCCATGGGAACAACGTCATCTTGGATTTTCATTGTGAAAATAGGCTTTTTCAGTTATAAACAAATTTGGCTATGACTTTGTACACAAGTTATTTGGTTCAACATCTAGCCACACCCAATAGCTTTTTTTGATAAATGAAACGGTTTTCATTTTATGAATTTTTAAAAAATGCATATAGCAGCCTTTTCAATTTTTTACAAATTTAATCGCAAAAAAAATTGTTTTGCACAAATTTAAAGAGATATAAAAAAGACTACTGGGTTAATTATTTTATTTGCGTTATAGATGTTATATACCAAATTTGGGGGCAACCAGACAATAAAAAAAATATAGATCGCATATCACTGTCAAAAAGCAACATTTGAGAAAATCGAAAAAATAATAAAAATTCTGTTATTTTAATGTTTTTTCGCATATAAACCTATAAAAGAATCATATAATACTTTGAAACATCATATAATCGTGAGAGGCTTTCAAATACTTCATGTCGACCCTATTTCAACTGCTCTAGATCCTTATACTTATGTCGGGATGACATTTTTCTTATAACAGGTGCTGCAGAATGTTTCCCATAATATTTGGCCGATCTTAGCGATAATTTGTCAAAAGCAGATTTTTCGGATAGAGTACTTTGTGGTAATTAAAATGAGTACCAGTTTGTTATATTTAAGACAAAATTTCAGGCTTTTATTGTACAACCAATGTGTTGAAGGTTAGGCATTTAAAAACAAATTGTATAAAATGAAAGAATCTATACTAAGCCTTTGTTATGGTATGAATGTTAAGGGAATGAACTGGTCTATCTAGTAGTGCAATGAAAGAGTTTTGTCCCATTTGTGGTAAAACTGCCTTCTCAGGACCCCCCCCACCTAGGGTAATGAAATTAAATGACTACCTCCATTTGTTGTTTAAAATGATGTCATCTGAAAATCCAAATTTTCTAAAAAAATCCACAGCTGAGTTATCTGCATGGACAACGACAGCTTCATAATGTCCAACTATATTTGGAGCTACACATTTCTGGTAGAAAATAAAAGAACAAGAATTAGAAAAGAAACATTAATACTTTATTCTGACTATTGAACTTATATATCAATATTTCAATAGTACCTGAAATTTATAAATAAAAATGCACAAAACAAACAATGACAAGGATCAAATGAAAGTAACATTATCAAAAGATTGGAGCAAAAATTAAATTGATAGCCTCTTTATTATTTTCAATCAACATTAAAAGAAAACTAATGAACTTTAATTATTTGGATATACAGAAACAGAAAAAACCCCACTTTGGTCATATTTAAATAGCTGGTGAGAATGCGTTAAGCTTTATTGTAGGTAGTAATAGATAAAAATATCATTAGCGCTTGACTTTTTCAAGGCTATAGCCATGCAATTAAGTCATTATAAATTACATGCAAAGGTCATGTACCACTTTATACAATGACTGAAAGAAGAAAAAAAGAAAAACAGCTCAAAACTATCAACAACAAAAAATTCAAAGAGTAAGTGGGCGTTTCATTTAAAAAAAAAAAAAATTCTTATTCTTTAATCTTTCCAATGAACGAGAGATTTCAAGCATTAAGATTTTTTTTGATGTTCAAACTTAAAAATACATTAAAAAAGCCAAATGAGACTTGGAAATTATTTTGAAACCACACACGGTCTTGTTAGAAAACAGAGGACTCAAAATGAAGACAAACAAAATACAAACATCATAAGAGCAGCTACGAAATGTGAAAGGGAGGACATCATTGAAAAGATTATCACTATTATCAGCACTAGAATTATCAGCTTTAAAACTACAAACCCATCAAAATGGAGATAGACTTGAATGTTTTAATTTACTTGTATTTGTTATTTCATATGCATTTTTAAATATACGAAGCAAATATACGTCAATTTTGATTAATTAAATTTTTTTAACTCCTGTCAGAGCCAAATCTATATCTTTAAGGAGCAAAAAATAAATGATAGCATTATTCATAAAGAATTGATTTTTTTACTTACAGACAGTAAATACCTTCCTAATTTGTATTTCCTGTATCTTGGTCGGACACTTATTAATGTGAGGTGAATGACTCTTTCTTTGTGTTGACTGTAGAGATAATAATAATAATAATAATAATAATAATAATAAAAAATAATAATAATAATAATAATAATAATAATAATAATAATAACAATAATAATAATAATAATAATAATAATAATAATAATAATAATAATAATAATAATAACAATAATAATAATACTAATAATAATAATAATAATGATAACGATAATGATAATGATAATAATAATAATAATAATAACAATAATAATAATAATAATAATAATAATAATAATAATAATAATAATAATAATAATAATAATATAATAATAATAATAATAATAATATTAATAATAATAATAATAATAATAATAATAATAACAACAACAACAATAATGATAATAATAAAATAATAACAATACTAATAATAATATTTAATGATAATAATAATGATAACGATAATGATAATGATATAATAATAATAATAATAATAATAATAATAATAATAATAATAATAATAATATAATAATAAATAATAACGGTAATGATATTTACAAGCTCTGGACGTTCTACAATGGCTGATTTACTGCATAAGTCTATAGAAATAATAAGAGGGATACATAAAAATATGTTTAATTATGCTCAATTTAATTAATGAAATTCATTAGTCTTGTGCTAAGCTATTTGCAAATTCAATTTTAGAAAAAAGGAATATAATCTTTTTGTGGATAACCTTTTATTCTGACATCTAATTCTTGTTTTGCAATGACAATGAAATGAAATTTTAAATTTCATTGAGATAATTCATCTTTAGTTTAATGAAACATTTAAATAATAATTTCAATTTTAAAATAGGACAGATCAACCTGATGGTGAGATTGCGGGGCTTGGGATTGTGAGGTCCAGGAATTAAATCCTGAATCTTTGCAATGCTAAGTCCAATGTAGTATTCCTTGGACACTTACTGTGCATTTCCCCACTGAATCTGGATGGAAACAGTTACTAGCATTAGTGGGGAGGTGAAACCTAGCGTCCCATCCAGGTGGCAATGTATTACTGCTTGTTCCACTTAATGCCATAGACACTGAGATAAGCTCTAGATCCCTGAATCTTAACGGCCTTGGAAAAACTTAACATTTACATTCTACATAAAAATTCATGCACACAACATTCCCTCCCTTCAACATATCATTTGACATTTACAAACAGTTTTTATGACCTACATCACTTTTACCTTAGAGTGATTTCATTAATAATATCCATATATTTCCATAAGGCTAAGTTTTTAAAACACTTTTTTATAAAACTTTGGAAAACATACACAAATTTCTTCTCAAAGGTAGTACAAGCTAGCAGCCTATTTTCAATGCCAAGCATTTGTGGTTCTAATATGCCTTCATGCTCTTCACGAAGCCTTCTTCTCTCATTGCTTTTTTGAATAAATGTGTGAATACCTTTGGAAAAATTTTCATCTTCTGGAAATGAAATAAAAAAATCAGGAAACATAAGATTACTTACTTTTGCACATTAACAAATGTATCCAGTTAGATCAATATATATAATTATAATAAATAACTTGTAGATAAATTACAAAATGTAAAGGCTTATTTGACACAACATATTGAGTTCATACGTAGACTTCAAAAGATATTAGAGATGCATACTTTTTAAAATTATTTTTCCACATTTCCCTTATATCTAATAAATAATATATGTGTGGGATGTGACAAAACCCGTAGTAAGGTGAACATTTTCAAAATACATATTTTTGGTTTGTATAGACTGATAGCCCAATATGGTCTGAGCATTTTAAAATGTAATGGTGAAAATTGGTATAATTTTGACGAAGTTATGAATGTTTTTGCAAGAAGAATTTCAAGAATGCAGAAAAACTCCTTCTGAGAAAATCTTCACATTTTTTTTTGTTTCAAAGAAAATGTCCAGCTATGCGCTAAAAATACCTTTAAAACATATTTTAAGGCATTTTCAAGGTAAAATATTTAATCAATCTTCATAAGGGATTATTTTAACCAAAAATACAAAGAACTTAATTTTTTTTTTTTTTTAATTGACTTCAGCTCACGTATTCCCTGTTTTCTGTTTCAAACCCCTTTCACCTTGTGACAAATTTTATCGGATCCACACACATAATATATTCTAACAAACCAACATCCATATTTTTCTGAATATCTATCACATCTTAAGGAATGAGCTCATCGTTTAATTCAACCATAACAATATGTGAAGAGGAAAACAAACATTCATGATAGATATGTTATGAGTGTTAAAGGACCTGTACTATAAAGCATATAAAATTGTGAGAAAATAAAAATGAAATAAACACTGCCATTTTTTCCCTACATTCTTTCATGTATAATAGTAGGACAGGAACAACATAAACATTTACTCAGCCTCTTCATCATCTTCATCCTCATCTCCTTAATCTTCAGAATCACTGTAAACATCTAGGAAAGCACTCAAAACTGCTTCTTCTTCTTTATAGGTGTCCTCAACCTCATTTATTCTGTTTGCTGCATTTGAAGATCGAAGGTTTTTCTGCTTTGCTTTGGTCACTATGTTTCTTTTTTCTTGCTCAGTCTTTACATTACGTTCTGTGTAATCTTCAACAGCATCTGTTGAAGTGACAGAGCAACAATTGGATAGCTCATGAGTAGATTTACTCATTATGTCTTAAGTCTTTAATTCAAGTTGCAGTGTAATACTTGGAAAATTCCAAAATACTAAAATCAAAGGTTCAGATCTTTAACCTGTGAAAACAAAACTTAAATTGGTGAGCATATAATATGAATCTTCCTTCCTTTTTCTCCATGTATACTTTAACTTACTAAAGCTATTGACAGAATATTAGATAAAACCATGGCATTTTCAGTGAAAACTTGATTTTGCCAATGTGTCCATGTGAAATATAAGAAGATGTATGTATATGGCAAAATCGTTCCTACCTTTCATGTCTTGCACAATAACAATTGTTCTAGCCCACTTTTCACACACTGTTGCATAAATAGTTTCAACATCCATATCAGAGAGACAAATGTCATATAATCCAACAACAGCTTGCAGTAGATCGCGATTAGAAATCTGTCAAATTAAATAAGTAAAGGAAACAATAGTATAAAATGCCATATAACAATGCATGAGTAATTTAAACATACATTTGAAAGTATCTTTAGCAAAGAGGCACAAAAACCTGAGAAGAAATAATAGAAACCTTTATCACATATACCTGTACCAATCAAAAACATGACAGGAATTTGTAACCAATATTAGTGGTATGGTGGTCTCTGCCTACGAGGCTACTTTTCTCGCATTACAGATTTTTTCTTCTTTAATTATTATACCTAAGAGGCCACTTCAAAAAACTTTCAGTCCCACTAGGAAGCCGGTTTTGCTTTCATCAACAGGTGAAATGGTCTCTCAATTTAATGCAAAAATGAAAATGAAAGCTTAAATTCAGATAAGCAATTATAATAATAATAATAATAATAATAATAATAATAATAATAATAATAATAATAATTTATTATAATAAAAATAGTCAAAGAAGCCTAAGTGTGTCAATGTCCAATGCTTATTTTTTTACGAAGATTACAGGTCTAGGTAGGGGTTTAAAAATTGCCGTTATGTATTTAATATTTGCAAATGTTATAGCGCAGTGTATGCAACCTATCCTGTTTAAAAATACAATCCCGTTTGTAAACAATTTAAAATTGAAAAATTCCAAAATTTACAATGAGGTGAAAAATGTGACCCTTTCAGCCTCTTTCTAGTGCTGTCTTTAATTTAATCATGATTGACAAAATGACTCAGTGTCAGATCCGTAGTTCTAGATCTAGACCTAGCTCTATATTTAGATCTAGCTCTAGATCTAGATTCTATTTGCAGAACACGCAATAAATATATTGATTGAAACATCATCGAACAAAAGATCTCAGTCTTAATCTCTAGATCTAGAGCTAACATATCATGGTGAATCGAAAACATGAAAAGCAAAACAAGAGATCTATGTTAGCAGTCACTCTATAGTTATGATTTGTTTCACCCTGCCAGGATCAGTGGCGATGACCAAAGGGTCAGTGTAACATGGTCGGGGGCGATGCGTTAGGAATCGGACTGAGTTCCGAATCCAGTCGGCTTTGTTATTTTTTTATTTTAAAAAATAATTATCATTCTTTTGATTTCTCATAACCGTGCAGGGCTTCAATTCGTTCAAAATTTGTTTAGTAGTGGAATCCAATAGTGCATCATGTAATTGTTGTTGAACCCGAGGTGCAGACAAAAGATAACACAAAAATTTGATTAACAAATTTAATCGGTCAACCCGGCAATGCCAGGTGCCTACAGCTAGTATTAATAATAATAATATTAATAATCAGGGCAGTGGACAGTTTAGCACCTGTACAGGGATTGGGCAGTTCTGCCCTCCATGAGTCTCCTGTTGCCTTTCTCTGCCCAAAGGCTAAGAGTTGACCCTGACAGAAAACAACCTGCTGCCGTGCAGGCTTGTCTTGACCAAAGGCTACGGAGTTAACCCTGACAGAAAACAACCTGCTGCCTTGCAGGCTGGTCTTGGTCGACCTCTCTAAGGGAGTTAACCCTGACATAAAACAACCTGCTGCCTTGCAGGCTGGTCTTGACCAAAGGCTACGGGTGTTAATCCTGACAGAAAACAACCTGCTGCCTTGCATGCTGGTCTTGGTCGACCCTGACAGAAAAGAACAAGGCCTGGTAGGGGGCCTTAAAGTGACAGTTCACCATCTACTTAGGGTACAGTGGGCTAATCACCTGCTTATCCAAAACAAACAGATTCAAAGAAGTACATATGATGATATACCCGGCTTGATCTCACGAAGACGAACATGGAAACGAACACGGACTGTGATTTTTGGAACATGGAATATCAGGGCAATAAATGGAAAAGAGAGAGTTAGAATTAGCTGAAGAAATGGAAAATTTCAAAGTAGATATTTTGGCCATTACAGAAACAAAGAAAAAAAGAACAAGGAATAAAAAATATAGGACCACATCATACTTTAATTTGCTCAGGGGTAGATGTCAAAGATAGAGCTAGAACAGGAGTAGGCCTCCTAATGCATAAAAGGCAAGAAAAGCTACAAGAAAGTTGGAAATTTATCCCACGGCTATTAGGGGTAAACATTAAACCAAAAAATGAAGAGAAATTAAATTATTAATAGCTTATGGACCAAACAAAGACACAAATCAAGAACAAAAAGATATCTTTGAAAACGAGTTACAAATAGCTGCAGAGAATCTCAAACCCAAACAGGAACTAATGGTTTTAGGCGTTTAAACGCTAGAGTGGGCAACAATGTAGAAACATCAGTAGGAGTAGTAGATAAAGACAACAACTTCTCCAAGTGGAGAGGGACTAATAGTTTTTGCCTAAAGAATAACATGAAAATAGCCAACACCTTTTTTCCTCATAAAGATATCCACAAATACACAAGAATAAATGCAGATAGATGCGAAAAGTCAATCATAGACTATGTAATAGCAGCTCCTTTTTTACAGTACGATGGACACAACAGTAAACAGAGAAGCTGAAATATTTGTGACCATCACCTAGTGATTGCCAAAATGAGATTACTGACTGAAGAGAACAAACAGAAAAGAAAAAGACTATGTAATAGCATCTCCCATTTTTACAGTACGATGGACGCAACAGTAAACAGAAGAGCTGAAATATTTATACCATCACCTAGTGATTGCCAAAATGAGATTACTGACTGAAGAGAACAAACAGAAAAAGAAAAGAGAAGAAAGCTACTAAACTCAAAATAGAAGAACTAAATAAACCAATAGTAAATTACCAATCTAGGATAAAAAGATTTATCAGTGAAAGGCAGATGGATCTGAGTGATTGCACCATAGAAGAAAAGTGGCAAATGTATGAAAACACTCTTCAGTTGTACTGAAGAGGTATGTGTAGGAAACAAATTAAAGGAGATAGGAAAAGAACAGATTGGTGGAATGAGAATATCAAGACTAAGATCAAAGAAAAGAAGGATGCCTGGAAGAAATACTTGCAAGCAAAGAGGCCAGAGGGTAGGATATATTACATGAGTAAAAGAACTATCGCCAAAGAGGAAGTAAGGAATGCAAAACAGGAACAATAGGAAGAGTTTGGACAAAGACTTCAAGAAAGCTATCAAGGAAATCAAAAGCTGTTCTGGGGAGCAATGAACAGCATAAGAAAGACCAAAGTATGCCCAGATACTGACAAATTAAGAATGCCAAAGGAGAAATAATGGAAGAAGACAGCGAAATCATGAAGACATGGAGAAAGTATTTTCACCAATTACATAATCCCTCCAGAACATATGAAACCAGGAGTACAGATCAGTTAGTAAAAGTGACTAGTAATCCAGTTGAGAAAGCTGAAGATGTAGATATCTACTACATGCAATATGCCAACAAGCATGGAAGTCCAAACAGGTGCCAGACGACTGGAAAAAGGATCAACTATAGAATGCTCAAACTATAAAGGGATATCTCTACTTAAGAACATCAGGAATTTAGTAGACCAGGAAGAAGTGTACAAGACTACATATTTACAATTAGACAAATAATAGAAAATTCCTTGACAGAAACATTGACTTGCACCTGTGTTTTATTGACTTAGAAAAAGCATTTGACACTGTGAGGAGGTACGAACTATGGCAATCCTTAAAAGAACACAATGTAGAGCAAAATTTAATAGAAGCTATGAAAAGCTTTCATAATAAATCAACATGTGCAGTGAAAGTAGCTGGAAATGTATCAGAAGAATTTGATGTTGATACAGGAGTAAGACAGGGTTGTGTCCTTAGTCCTTTTTTGTTTATGACATTTATGGATTCAGTCGCAAAGGCATCCTCAAAAATGAAGAAAACGAATGTGGGTATGTGGAAGCTCAAACCAGTAAATGTATCAATGCTTTCATTTGCTGATGATTTAGTTATGTTTGGAAAATCAGAAAGTGACTTTCAGTCAAATATCAACATGATGAATAATGAACTAAATAAAAGAAGAATGAGAGTAAATACAAAGAAAACCAAAACAATGCTAGTAACTAGGGAAGCTAAAACACATAATCTTAAATTGGGCATGGAGAACGTAGAACAAGTTCAAAGCTACAATTACCTAAGAGTAATGATTAACTCAGAGAGGAAACCAAGAAAGAAATCAGCCAGAGAATCAAAAAGGCAATAACAATATATAACCATCTAGGAAAGGCATTTATAGGTAAACAAGAATCGTCAACAAAAACCAAAATGGCAATATACAACAGTTTATTGTCCTACCCTCCTCTATGGCAGTGAAACCTGGACCTTAGACAGTAGGGAATACAGTGGTGTCCAAGCAGCTGAAATGAAATATCTAAGAAGAGTAGTTGGGAAAACTAAAAGAGACAAAATCAGAAACACAACAATAAGAGATCAAACCAAAGCAGATGGCCTTAAAACTAAGATAGAAATGAATCAACTGGGCATGTAAACAGAATGAATGACACTAGCATAGCTAAATCAATATCTAGTGCTAAAACCCAAGGTAAAAGACAAAAAGGCAGACCTCGGAGAAAGTGGGAAGAATATATAAAAGAGGCATGAAAACAAAGAAATTTAACTTTTTTGGAAGGGAACAGAAAATGCCAGGACAGGGCATCCTGGAAAAAGATCATTTCAGGCATCTAAACCCATACACTGGAAGGTAGAATGGGAAATGATAAAGAAAGTAAGAATAATAATAATAATAATAATAATAATAATAATAATAATAATAACAATAATAATAATTGTACTACTACTACTACTACTACTACTACTACTACTACTACTACTACTACTACTACTAAATAATAATAATAATAATAGGAATAACAATAACAGTAATTATAAAAATAATAATATTGATAATAATGATAATTACAAAAAAAACTAAAAATCAAAGTATCATGAGGATTAATGAATGAAAAATAATATTTAGAAAGTCTATCTTCTTGCATTAGGGCCTACATATAGTGCTGTAAAAGTTAAGGAAAAATAAACTCTGAAATTTCATAAAAAATTGCTACAAAACATGGGGGGAAAAGTTATGAGTATGGTTGTTATTTATTTGTTTACAAGTATGTAATTTTAAAGTTTCACCCAAACAATCGTTCCTTTGTTTTTTAAATTATTTTTTATTTGCTCTTTTAAAAAACCCATGTATTCAGACTTGTACAAGTAGTTATAATGTCTATTTGTTTAGGAATATTATAATGGACTCAAATGAAGTGCTTGAAAAAATATGCATACATAATATATACATATACAACTATTAGTAACATTGTTTACAAGGACCATATTGTAGGGCCTAAACTTTTCTACAGGTATCATGGAAATCTTCCTCTTCTTCATGATACCTGACCAACTCAATTCTTGGGTGTTACTGTTAGCACACATGTTTTTAATCAAACCATAAACTGTAAATCTAATTTTGATTTTAAAGTGATGTATTTAATTTTGTTTTTCTAAAGTCTTAAATGTTACTACTGAGATTAATTTATGTTGACACTTTGTTCCACAGCCTTACTGTAAACTAGGGTAAAATGGGTGCCGGTGACAATCAATATTTGAAGATGGGACCATGTATAATTGACAGCGTGATCTAGTTGTTCTTGTATCAAGTTTAATCTGATTTAAGTTTTCATTTAATAAGTCACATGGTTTTAATTTTCATTGTTGTTGCTGCCGATAAACTTCAGTCCAGACAAAATTTGAGAATTCGGCCATGAAATGATTGGTTAGTAACCTTGAGCTTATAAGAAAGAATCATACTTAAGGTGTGCTTAACTTGGCTTAAGTTTACAAAAATTCGTTTTGATCTTCTTTTATTATTTTTACTTGCTACCCGTTCATTGCTTGTCACTTAAGTAATAAATGGTCTCTTTCTAAAATTCATTGTTTTGACTCTTTTAATTGCATTTTACTATCATACTATGTCAATATATAATGTATGATGAATGCAAATAGTTTATTAAATGCAAATCCTTTGCACAGTGTATAAGTAATGAAGCGGTATTAAAAAAAATGATGAAAATGCTGCAATCTGATGCTAAACCAAGAAAGAGATGTATAATCTAGATTTGAACATAAAGAGAATCAAGTATCGTATTAGGTTCTATGTGTAAAGAAATTATGTTAACCCCAGAGATGACTCCATTGCTTTCACTGGTCTGGTCCAACTGTAACACACGTCGAAAGTCTACAATGATGGGGTATCCACAAGCTGTCTGACCAAACCTGTCAGTAAATTCTACTTTGCCATCTATCTGAGATCCAGCTCTTCCAAAGCAATCAAAGTCCGCGGAGTCAGGTACCACATGAGACGGCTCCTCTGTGGCATGTAAATTGCTTTCTGTCGCCATGATGTCAACAAATTAGTACCGCAGCGAATCGCCTAGCAAGAACTCTTCATTTCTGGAAATTAAGATTGTTATAACGAAACGGAAGAAGAGTAGTAGAGTAGAGTTAGAGTCTAGTCTACTTTTTATCGCAAGAGTCGCAGTCGTCCAACAACTTTTTTTGTGTTCATAACAATCGAACCGAGAAATTTAAATTCAAATGCGATAACAGTGCATACAGAGGAAAAATACTCACATCATCAAAGCAACTTACGATCAGCAACATATCATGGAAGCTTGCTCACATTATAAAAGATATTGTGAGCTCAAGGTAGCATCTCCTGCTGATATAATGATAAATATTGATTTAGATCTAGATTCTAGATCTAGATCTAAAACTCATGTCTAATTTAGTGATGTCTTAAAATGTCTATGATGGACATCTTAGAATCTAGAAAGAAAGTAAGATAAAGAGTTAGTGGGAGGAGCTATCGTCAGTGTGGGCCAATCAGAGATTGTGTGACAGTATAACGACAACGGACAGAACACGAGCAGTTCAATGAGTGAGTGAGACAAGTGACAATAGACAAACTAATTGATGAACACTAGCAGTTCCAATGTGACAATGACCGAGACTTTTTATCGTAAATGGGACTGTGACTGAAACCAACCATCTAGTTTTTAAAAGGTAGCATTTGACTATGGAGATATGTTGTTACAGAGAAGTGCAGTTGTTTGGCTTATGGCAGGTTTCCCAAAATGGTCCATCCCCATTTCCCTCTTTTGTCAAAATGTACATGTTATATTTCTTACAAGTGTTATATACCATGTTAAAGCTTAGAACCTGAGGATTCCAGATGTATGATTAAGTGATAGCAAGGATTGTGAGGCGATAAATTAGCTTTAAAAGTCATGTAAATCAGGCAAGGGGCTAACTGAAAATTCTAGGTCCAATGCCAGTGCCGTGAATGTTACGCGAACTGCACGCTTCCGTCAATTGAGGTTTCTCTGGCGTTTATTTAGTGACGTAACACTTGGGCATCTGGTTTGAAGAGTTCCCTGACTTTCCCTAATTCTCAATAAGATGTGAAGTCTGTGTTTGTGTTTCCCGACACCTCGGGCGTGGGAGTCAACGGCCGGTGCCTTACAGCGATCAGATGACTCGTGCGTTCCGGATCGTGTGGATGGATAAAAACCGATGCTTTTTTGTCCCGTTTTTTGTAAAGCCTTTATACTATTCTTATTACGTGTTACGGGTTTGTCATGTGTACCATTATGCTGAAAACGGTACGGTAAACTTCACGACTTATATAACGAGTGAGGATGCGATACGTATAGGCCGATATTTGCCAATAGAGAGAGGGAGAGGTAGAAAGAGAGAGAAAGATGCACCAGCAACAAAACCCTCACCGAAAAGAAAGCGCTTTTGACAACAATAGTTCTTTTCCCCCATACGAGCTCCCCCCCCTCCCTCCCATCATCACTTCTCCCCTACTCCCATCATCACACCCCCCCCCCTCCGACTATCCAGTCACATAGAGCGCCCCACTAGACTAGCACAAACTTGTGTCTTTATCGATCGATAATTGCTTCGCGGAATACAGGACGGGATGGGAGCGGTGGCTGACAAATCTGAACTCTACTTGAACCTGTGCTATTAGTATTATTTTCTCTCTCTCATTTAAATGCGTTTTTAGTAATATTGTATTGTTATATTATGCGAAGAAGACTGCATAGTGGAAACGTAGAGTTCTGTTTTTCTTCTGACATCACATTGTGTGATGCCTGAGGTAGTACTTAGATCTAGATTCTAGATATTTCTCGTTTGTTGTCTGACGAAGGGTTATACCCAAAACGTCACGTGTTTGTTCTGTTTTTATTAGTGGAGTTGTCGCTTATTGTCATATTTCGCCATTATTCATTAAACGACTCACCATTCACTGTTTTACTACGACTCCCGAGATATCTTGTTTGACTTGCGATTTGACTGGACTAACTAGATCTGGACTCGCACTATTTATTCTTAAGTGCTTATAAAATGGAATATAGATCTAGATATATCTAGAATAGATCTCGTGATTCAAGCATGAAGTTCTGCGATGAGGATTGTGTTCAACGGGGCGACTGTAATGTGTAAACTTTTGATAAAGGAGTGAAAATAAATTCAAAGAATGGCTTCAAGAAAAGGTTGCTGATAGAGGATATTTTTTCTAACTTCTTCCGAAAAATGAAAGACTGTGGATTTGTCTATTGCATAGTACGGGAGGACAAAATAAATTATAATTATAGTAGCAATGGCAAGAAAGCTTGGGCTTTGCACGTGAATCGAGCTTCTTACTTAAACAAAGGAAAGTTAAAAAAACTGAACAAAAAACCCACCCCCGCTTGCTGCTGTTTCAAAATTTGGAAAAAACTTGACCTTATTTCACTTGCTTCCTATCACGAAAAAAAGTTCAGTATTTTTCATCTTGACAGAGGGCATCCCTGATACATACTACAGGGATGGGGATTTTTGACACTGAGGAGCACCTCCGTTCGTGTCTCATTTTTATACACACAGTACCAGCCGTCCGGAAAACATAGGATAAAGTCTAATTAGGACAGATGTCCCAACAGAGAGAGCGTCATTACAGTATCATTTATCGCCGTTCAATGAGAGAGACAGAGGGGAAAAAGGAGAGAGAGTAAGATTAGTAAGCCTAATAATAGTAGTATTGGCACCGGTAGAAGGAGTAGTACCTCTACAGACCTTAGTATTCCAGATTTCAAATTTAATCATGCACTTTTTTGTTGTTATTTTCTAGAATTATGTCTCATTTGCTATTTTACGATTGGTTTTGTCTTTTCAAATCGGTTGGTTAAAGCCCATACACGCCGCACACTTCTGCTCCGTGCATATAAGAAAGATGCAATCTCTCTCTCTCTCTCTCTCTCTCTCTCTCTCTCTCTCTCTCTCTCTCTCTCTATCTCTCTCTTTCTCTCTCTCTCTCTCTCTCTCTCTCTCTCTCCTCTCCTCTCCCTCTCCCTCCCTCTCCCTCCCCCTCCCCCTCCCCTCTCCCTCTCTCTCTCTCTCTCTCTCTCTCTCTCTCTCTCATACACACACACATACATATAAATACACTCTCTCACAAGGGTCTACAATACAAGATTGCTATATATCATCCTGATCAATGCAAGCACCTGTAGTATTGTGTTAATATTACGCTACATACAAATTAAAAATTTACAGGTGGGTTAAAATAATAATATATATATATTAATATATGAGTATTGATTTTTTTTCACGTGTTATTACTTTAGGGCTAGTCACATATGCTTGGTAGAAAGTTTCGGGCCTGACTTGAACTAATGAAGTAAAGCTACTTTGATTTCAACTTTTGGATTAGAATATGATAACTTGCTCATTGAGTGGGATGTCAGCTTTTTTGCCTTAGACATCATCATATTTTAACAACAACCTGCTCATTAAGCAAGTTTCAGCTTGTATATTATATATAGAGAGATCTAGATTTAAGTAGTTTATTGAGTATTAATTAATGTATCTATTTGACGCCTTTTATCCAGGGGGGAGACTTTTTCACTAGGCTTTCACATAATCAGGGGGAGATCCCCCTCACTGAACCCCCACCCCCTTTTTTTTCCATTGGGTTTTCACGTAATCAGGAGATCTGAGATAAAAAGTAGGGGGATAAAGAGAGCATGCTTCTGATAGGTTGTTTTCAGGTGTAGCAGAAATTCCATTTCTTGACTATTTGAGAGACAGCAATCTGACACGTGAGAGACCTTAGGTGGACAGTTTATTTGAATATGAGCAGTTCAAAGGTCAACGACAACAAACACTTTGACATGTATCGGACTGGGACCAACTATTGAATTGAAAGTCATTGATTTTCATTTGGTTGTATGATATATTGGCCATATTCAGTCACATGATACTCAGTAGAGTTATCTAATTTCCATAATGATTTGCATTATGTTGCTGTATATATGGGTAGCATTTCCTTGACAAGATAGTTGGGGTTATAAAAAAGGAAGAGTTGCCTCTAGTTTCAACAGTATTTCATCACTGTTTTCGATCATTTGTATCAATCTGACACAGCATGAATCTAAGACAAAACAGGCAGATGTCACTGACATAGGTCAGTGTGACATATATCGTACTGGGACTAACCATTGATTTGAAAGATTCTGACTTTCTTTTTCTTATAATATATGATCCTATGTCTTAATGTGAATCTCAGTAGAAATACCTAATATGCATATTAATATGCACAATACTGCATTGATGTTGTATATAATAACATTTACCTTTTAAAAAATTGTAAAATCTATTACTATCCATACACACTCGCCAGAGTCTACTTCTTACCAATATGAAATTCGAACTAGTTCTGGAAATATTACTCTCAACCAAGAGTTTACCTAGTAATAAAGATATTGTGGCAAAGTTTATACATATTTATTGAAAATGAAGTGAAGTTGTAACAGTTTTGTTTCACTCTCGTTTTCTTTCTATTTACACTAGTCAGGCTGCATTGTTCTGAACTGTTTGAAGTTTACTTGATGATTCTTTTTGGGGATCTGCAAGGATTACATTGTATCTGGTAGCAAGTGATGTGATCAATTGCTTAGTAACTTCTTCGCTGTAATGTCTAATTCTGGAGATTCTACATGAGAGGGTATTTCATAAATTGTTTCTGCATTTAAATCTAGGCAAATTTACATTAATGGTCATTCATATTATTTCTCATGATGTATTCTTTTCATTTGAACTAGGCCAAACAATTATTCACATTTGATATTGATCGTTTATAAAATGAACTCTGTCCTTTCTTTTGCAGGCTCAATGCTGTGGAAAATTTTATCCTTGCCGCTTCTGCCATGATGAGGATAACAATCATGAAATGGACCGTTACAAGGTTGAGGAAGTAAGGTGTTCTGCCTGCGTTAATGTTCAAAAGGTAAAGTTTTGCTCATTCATTCATTATTGTATTGTTTCAGTTCTTCAGATATTAGCCATCAATCTAAATAACTTAGATTATGTTTATCTTTGTCATATGTCTATGACTAAGGAAGATGAAATGAAGCTTTACATTAACTTTGACTATTGTCATATCGGGTGAACCAAAAGAAAACAAACATTGCAATAGAACTTCAACCAAACCATCCACAAGTATCCCAGCAGTATTCCACATAGAATAAAACAAAGCATTCTTGCATTGACTGTAAAATGTTCAACTTAATTCATTCAAATTTAAAGGAAATATTAGTAATTGTTGATTTACTGTAAAAAAGAAAAGTATCCAGCATGCCAATCGAATCAAGTGTGAGAATCACAGTACATCAGACTCCATGCAACATACATTATAGTGTGCCTTAATATGGAGATTTGATTATATTGCTTTTAAATCTAGTAAAACTAAGTAAAGTTCATTTAAGGCCGTTGTGGCCCATAGAGCCAGAGCTTATCCCCGTTTCAATACCGTGAAGCGGAACAGGTGATAATAATCACCCCTTAGCCAGGACACTAGTCTGATGCAGGCTATTACTCCCAAGATAGTGCTTGTGCTCATTTATACCTGGGTAGAGTGGGGAAAATGGGTGTTTAATATATTTCCCAAAGAACACAACGTCGGACCTAACTTTGCTAGGATTCAAACTCAAAATCCTCAGTCCGGCAGTCTAACCACTCGCCACCGACACATATGTTTAGGTATATATTCTTTCTATGACATATTTTTGCATCAAGCAGACAATAAATTGAGCCGTATTTCTTCATGTCTTTAATCCTAAATTCTACCTGTAGTCAGAATATTGTCGGTCAGTGCTTTAACTCTGGAGTAAAAACAGATCAGATCTGTTTACAAGAGGAATCACAAAGAAAAGTTGCTATAAAACTAAAGTGTAGTCCAAGTCCTATATTTAGCATAATTAAAAGAGACTTAAAATTCATATGAAAAAGAGACTGCGAGAAGTGCTTCCACTGAACATTTGAACAACTGGTCTGCAGGAGTGAAAATATTTTCATGAAACTTGATATTACATTTTATGACTAGTATTATAAGAATATTGATAACTTTCTTGCTTTATATTTTATTTTTATTTCCTCTTAGAGTTATAATGCTTCAAAGTTCATTCAGTTTTGTTTTATTCACCCGATGTATCAGGTATAACATTTTTAAAAGTAAAAGAGAAGAAAAAAGACATTGAAATTGTTAACTTTGTCAACATTGTTTAGGTATTTAGATCATATCAACTGTTGTAGTATCAGATTGTACTTTTATATTATATCTTATTTCCTCACTATTTAAATCATTCCTTCTTATAATAACCTAAATTATAGTTCATAATAAATGCACAGTTAATATTTTTGCTTCATTGACAAGTGTCCATTGTTATAATAAAATGACTCCTACTTCATCAGGAATGTGGGAATCGGGCAACCCGGCCAATTGGGAAGAGTTCCCTGAAACCCAATTTTTTAATATAATATATTATATCTCCAAATGGGACAGGCCCCCAGCTAATCAGAAAAAAGGCTTACATTTATTATCCTCACCATTTTTCCCATAATTATTTATTCCAACACTCACTTGTTATTCAACTTTGGTTTCGGTTTCAAATGATTAATTATTACACCTGCGTCAATGCTAGATGCCAGTCCCCGATTACCAGAAGCCAGTCATCCATTACGGAGATGTGAAATCAGGCGTCGCGCAAGTCTTTGCTCGTCCACCTTATTCAGTACGGTGTTGATATAAAATGACGCTTATAAAACAGACTCTTGCTTTGTCAACGACTGCGACTGTGAATGATACTATTGATGAATGTTATTTTTGTATTGATCAACCGGTCCTGTGGCTATGATAAATTGTTTACGTCACTTTTGAATAAGATTCAATTAGGCACCATCCTGTTCAATCTCTCTTCAAGATGGCTAGTAAGAACAGAACTGATTTAAGTTTGGATGCCAAGTTTTAGATGCGCTTAAAAAATGTGGTGTGGCAGAAGGGCTCAATTACCTCAAACCAAAACCCATAGGTCCCCATGTAATCGGGTTACCTGGCTATTCGGGATGATTTTGCGATCCACCAAGATTTCCCTGTTAGAGGTTTCAAAATACTACTACTACTTCTACTACTTCTACTACGACTACTACTACGACTACTACTACTACTTCTACTACTACTACTACTACTACTACTACTACTACTACTACTACTACTACTACTACTACTACTACTACTACTACCACCACCACCACCACCACTACTACTACTACTACTACTACTACTACTACTACTACTACTACTACTACTACTACTACTACAGGGTTGCCAAGCGTCCTGCATTTTGTGGGACAGTCCTCATTACCGTCATCCATCCTGCATATGCGTCACCTGTCCAGCAAATCTGACTTTCTCACCTGTTAAACTGTCAGTGAAAACCCATGCTGTACAACTAACGATGCCATAATAATATTATTGTAACAATGCATCGTACACTGAGGTACCTGTACAACACTAGACTCATAATGTATACCTGTTGTACTGTTATTGCTAATTAGAAAGTAAACTTTATAATAGGAGCATTGCCTTCTTGTAAAAAACACAGCACCATCTTTCACCTGTGTGTCTGTTCGTGAGAATGAGAGAGAGAGGTCCTTCTCTCTCTCTCTCTCTCTCTCTCTCTCTCTGTCCTCTCTCCTCTCTCTCTCTCTCTCTCTCTCTCTCTCTCTCTCTCTCTCTCTCTCTCTCTCTCTCTCTCTCTCTCTCTCTCTCTCTCTCTCTCTCTCTCTCTCTCTCTCTCCCTCCTCTCTCTCTCTCTCTCTCTCTCTCTCTCTCTCCCTCTCTCTCTCTCTCTCTCTCTCTCTCTCTCTCTCTCTCTGAATTATATTATTCTTTTATAGGTTTGTTTGTGAAAAAACATTAACCTAACATAAAAATTAAAATGTGATTTTCTCAAAATGTTACATTTTTAACAGGGATATGCGATTTATATTTATTGTCCAATTGCCCCCAAATTTGGTATATAACATCTATAAAAATATTTAAAAATTCATCCCATAGCTTTTTTCAAAGTTTTCCAAAACAAATTTTTTAGTGATTAAATTTGCCAAAAATTTTCAAAAAATTCATGAAATCGTTTCATTTATCAAAAAAAACTACTGAGTGGGCTAAGTATTGAACCAAATAACGTGTGTGAAAAGTTATACTTATAGCCAATGATGTTTATAACTGAAAAAGCCTATTTGAAACGAAGTTGTTATTTTGCAATGAAAATCCAAGATAATGGCGTCCCATGTCAACCATATGATAAAAAATAAATCTTTTCAGCTGATTTAGACATGCCAAGTACAATGATAGTGGTTAAAATTGTCTATATCAAATAATAAAAAAACAAAGATATGTCCATAACCAATTTGGTGTAGGTGAGTCAGGAAACTGTTATATTTGTTATGTGCTTGTCAGGTAGAAGTGGATGGCCGATGGCTACATAAGATTCAGTTCCCAGCAAGGCAGACCTATCCCTTATTAAACTAATAGACGCTTATTGCAAAATTGACAGGTTTGCTAAAAATTAGATTTAATCATGGTCATAGCCTTTCTTTGTGCGTTTATGTTTGCCATCTCCTTACTACCATGGCCTGTCCATCAACACAATTTTCAATCTCCCAAGTAAGGGTGTGTTCTTAGACTGGTACTACGGCACTACTATCACTACCACTACTACAAACCCCCCCCCCCCAAAGCAACAAAAACATTGATGATGGTGATGAACCATAATAATAATAATAATAATAGCTATTACAAGTATTACATTTATTTATTTATTTGTTAAAATTTTATTGATTTTGGTTATTGGTAGATCGGTTTAAGATTTTTATGAAACAGTAAACAGTTCACAATATTTTAGATGTTTACTCCGGATCAAAACTGTCATGTTGGAGTTCATCTCTTAATTGTTGGTTTATTGGGTTTTTTTATATACCAGGTATCTCAGAAGTGTTTGAAATGTGATAAGCTATTTGGAGAATATTTCTCGCCATTTGCAGACTCTATGATGTGGACAGCAAGCAATATCATTGTGATTCTTGTGGTCTATGTCGGTGAGTAGTACACTTTTACTGTAGTTTGAAATTTAATATCTAATTTTGATATTTATATATATGCTAAGATGTGAATAATTGTTGGCATATGTGACTTCAAAAGATGGATAATTGTACTTGAATCTGAATGAGTCTCTATAGATTTATCATTGAATTTGCTGAAGTGCAACATTGTGATAATTCACGTTCTTTTCTTTAATTTACAGGGTTGGACCGAAATCTAACTTTTATCATTGTGAACGGTGCAATACTTGTCTACACAATAAATTAAAAGGCAATCATAAAGTATGTGCTAGATGTAGTTGTCACTTATATCTCCATCAATGTATATTTTGGCAACCTATCAGTTTATACTTTCTGTTTTATATCTCTGTCTATGTATCTGTTTAATGACCTGTCTATTTAATTTTCTTTTCACTTTACTAATCTGTATGTCTATCTTTCTGTCTGTCTGTCTTTTCATCTTACAACTTGTCTATCTAGCTCTCTTTTATTTATTGATTGATGTATTTGTCTAAAGTAAATAATGAAGAGTAAGCTGTCACTATCATTATCTTAAACTAATTACAAATATCTGTCTATGATTTATTTTTTGCTTGCAGACTTATAATACATCTTCTTTTGTGACATCTAATTCTTGTGTATGTAACATTGACTGTGAGAATAAACTCCAGTCTCAGAAGATTTGTCCATTTTATTTATTTATTATTATTTATTTATTTGCTTTCACCATTTGCCAGTGTGTGGAGAATATGTCAATGTCAAGTTGCCCCATCTGCCAGGAGTATTTGCACACCTCCAGACAAGGAATTCATATTCCACATTGTGGACACATGATACACACGTATGTCATTTTTGTTATCAATGGCACCCAAGTGCTCATATTGTATTTTATTTTATTTAGTACATGTAATGTTATGCTTGCTCAAATTATTTTCTTTTCGTTTAATGGTTAAAAAGTGGGTTTGTACATGTGTGAAGGGGTTGTATTTCAGTCAGTCCAACAATGTATTCTCAATTACTGATTTCAGGCAGTCATATCAATTTAAGTGTTTGTTAGTGTCATGTTGGTTTGGCAGTTACTCAATATCCCTACAAGAATCCAAATGTTTGGACAGATAGACATATTTTCCCCCATATTGCTGCAAACATCAAGACGTAACCAAAGTAATTGAGAAATTAGTGTTATGATATTTTTCGACTTTGAATGACTTATTTCGAGTTCTACAGAAAGTTTTGAGCCCACATTTTTGCTGATACAGTGGATGTCGCATAAGTCAATGTTCAAGGGACCTATTAGTTAAGATCGACTTATGTAAAATTCGACTTAAGCAATTGTTCAGTTATCTCTCCTGAGATGATTTTCATAGTAATGGTCTTGGGTATTATTACTAATTACTGACTGCTGACGTGTGCTCACATGCGTGTGTTGTTGTTTTTGTGTATTTTTCTTGCTCAATTGATTGAGCGCAGTGATTGGATTCAAAGTGAAACAGAGAAGTGACGATGATGGAGTAGTATTAGTAAGAGTCAGACAGCGCATGCGATTAGATCTCTGGCTTCAATCGCCTGTTTTGTCAAATGCTTTGCAGAGATAGATCTACTAATAATATTTATGCCGATGTCCGGTACATAATGCTTGGGTAAGAGTAAGCTTTTTGTACTCCCCCCCCCCACACACACACACACACAAAAACACACCTTACTACCTACAAAGTGCAAGTAGTACAAATTGTACGACATTAACATCGTAGGATGTGTTACTGTTATGTGCTCTTTTACACAGCATGTTGAACAAAGAAGGAGGCATAATATGCCCACCCATCTCTCTCTCTCTCTCTCTCTCTCTCTCTCTCTCTCTCTCTCTCTCTCTCTCTCTCTCCTCTCTCTCTCTCTCCCTCCCTCCTCTCTCTCTCTCTCTCCTCTCTCTCTCTCTCTCTTCTCTCTCTCTCTCTCTCTCTCTCCTCTCTCTCTCCCTCTCTCTCTCTCTCTCTCTCTCTCTCTCCCCCTCCCTCCCCCTCCCCTCCCTCTCTCTCTCTCTCTCGCTCTCTCTCTCTCTCTCTCTCTCTCTCTCTCTCTCTCTCTCTCTCTCTCTCTCTCTCTCTCTCTCTCTCTCTCTCTCTCTCTCTCTCTCTCTCTCTCTCTCTCATAATAATCATATCTTAATGCTGATAATACGATGTAGACCCACACAACATAATATTATATATATAATTACGAGTTGGTCCATTTTTGTTTGCCAAAGGCTCTGTTGATAGGCCACTAAGAGTAACCATATTTTGCATGTAGGCTTTAAATCATCCCCAAATCGTTTTTGTTTGAGAAAGTGTTCTGCCAAAAGTGACTTTGAATCAATGTAAACTTCATTTGTTTCCCGTCTTTGTAAGTGTCATTTTCACACAGTAGCCCGCCATTTTGACCAGGCTATACTGGGTAATTAATAAGTTGGAACAGTGGCTTCAAGCTTACCTGCGCAACGTCAGAATTGACTGCTAACCCGATCTAATAATCGTACTTAGTACCACCCGTGGTGTAGTAAATATGCTTGTATTTTTATAGTTATTGGTGGCTGGCATCTACCTCTCCCTGCCTGCCCGCTTTCACTCTGACCGGTACAGTTGCAACTGGGTACGATCTACTAGGAGAAAGGATAGACAGAAAACAGGCCATATGGCCAACCATATATGCCAACACCTGAGCGGAGTTTATTGACTTGCGCTAATTGAATCTTCTGATGTAGAGTAAGGGCAAGTGGAGGAGCGTTCAATAATCATTAATACAGGTAGATTTACATTGGAATTGATCATGTTCTTTAGCTGTGGGGTCAACGGCCATGGATGTCATTGAAATTGAAACATCGACTTATGCAATCATATTTTTATTAATTTTACCGTCTGCAGACCATGAAAAAAGATCGACTTGAAAGACACATTACTTAAGTCGATGTTGATTTAACCAGTTATTTATTACCTGAAAAATGTGTGGGACGGGACTGTCAAAAAACATCGACTTAGATAAAAATTGACTTATGTAATGTCGACTCATGCAGCATCCACTGTATTTGACATGCTGTCTTTGATATCAAAACCTTTTTTTTGTTGGTAAAAATGAAAAATAAAAAGGTAAGTTAAAGTTGTGTATGTTCAAAAAATGAATTGTTTGAAGAAAAGATTTTGTAATCAGTTGTGTTTTTTTAACAGACAGTGTGTATTCAAAGAAAAAGATTATTTCATGAATTTCTTTCAGTAAATGAGAGAAATGTTCTGATCTGAAAAGAAGCGCATTTTTAAAAAGTGAAATTTTTGATGGGTTGAATAAAATTTTGTCCCTCTTTTGATTGTGATGGGGGTCCTTTGTCCTGGTTGTTAATTTTGTGTTGTTATCTTTTAGTGGGACTTTTTTTATGATATGGACTGTTGGAAAAAGAGTAATTTTGGTTCTTTCTCTTCTGTTTGTTTTTGTTCTGGATAGCTCTTGCCTGGAGACCTATTGTCTACAAGGGTATGTATTCATAGATAGATGGTTGCTGTGTTTGGTGCTTTTACATTCTTTTATTGTTTGTTTTTCTTTTGTATAGATTACCAAGCTATTGTTTTGATTTTCTTTCTCTCGTTTTTTCTTAAATAGGTAAACAATTTTTTTTGAGTTATTTTACTGATTTTCAATATTATTATATTTAATGATTTTAAAATACAATTCTTGTAAGCTTTCTCATAGAATGGGAAAATTTATCCCATCAAGTCGAAGGTTTTTATTTCGTTTCAAATTTGTAAAGGAAGGAAATGTATAATTATGAATCCCAGATTAATAAAAATAATAATATAATATACACATTTATAAAGCGCCATTCACCTGTGATTAGTCTCATGGCACTTTACATACTTAAGACAATAAATACATTTGAACATTGAAAAATACAGTAAAATGACAATAAAATGTGAACTGATTAATGACATAGGAGGTTTAAAATTTCATTAAAAGATGTATTCTCATAAGAGTGATAAGTTTTGAGGGAAGGCTTAAATGAGTTTTATCAATTGTTTGTTTTCTGTTTTGTTCTTTTTGCTTGAGAAAGGAGCAGAGGTTATATTCCAAAAAAGACAAGCACTAGCTGTTTTTTTTGTTAATGCTTGATTTCTCGACACAAAAGCAGAGCTTGCATTTCCTTCTCAAATTTTGTAAAGGGTTTTTAAAGCCAAATGCCAAAATCAGGACACAAAGTTTTCTAGGATTGTATAAGACTGAATGTAATGATGATATTCACAGCACAGAATACATTAAACAAGAATATAATTAAGAAAATCATTGTTTAAGCCAGCAATGCTGGTTGCTTACAGCTAGTATTATAAATATATATATATTTGCGTGTGTGTGAGTGTTTAACTGTGTGTAAATTTTCACAACTCTTGATTGACTACCTGTGTTCATACTTCTTGTGTTTTCTTCCACCATAGCTTGTTCACCTGTCCACTTTGTAAGGAGTCTATAGTGAAAATGGACAATGTCTGGAAGCAAATGGACCAAGCCTGTGCTCAAGTCAGGCTTCCCCCAGAGCTGCAGAATGTGACCATAGATATTTTATGCCAAGATTGCCACAAGGTTAGTATGTCGCATTAGTTGAAAAGAGAAGAACAAATTTGCTTTCCTGATATCTATTTATCCCTGTCCTTCCTTCTGTTTCTGTCCGGCTTCTTCATGCTAGTCCCCTTTGGCTATGTTCTGAATAGCATATTAACTCACTGACTGCCATGACCAACCAGAATCGGTCAAATTGTCGAGACTGCTGACTGCCAAAGCGGGCTACAGTTGGTCTCATATTTTGCTTTCTTTTTGTTCTATTATCCGATGCATGTTGGCCCTGGCACTCTCCCACATTAAAATATAACTATCTTTCTACTTCCACTTTTTAAAATGGTATCAATTGTGACCTGGAGGATAATTTTCTACATATTCCTCTTTTTCTCTGCATTTTCACTCTTTGACATTATTTTCATTACCACGTTTATATGTTGCTGTTTTATACCTTTTCTGTGTAATTTTTATTATAAATAGGAGATTGATGACTCAAAATATCATACTGGCTGGTTCGGCAAAAACAAAAAACAAAAGTTTTTTTGTCACCACAATTTGACATTTAAAGATTTATGTTAAAATTTAGCTAGTTAGCAGGGTTTTAACATTTTTGTTTATTATTAAAAATGAGGTTACAGTGATTTTTGAAACCTATTGAAAGGCCCGGCATTCTTCAGTCCGCAAATTGAAAATGGCTCTGGCAGTGAGTTAAATGTTGTCTGACGCTTTTTACCTGTGTTGCATGTTTATAATGTCGTATTGTAGTAGACTTACATACCTTTGTTTGTTATTGATGTTCTCCCCTCACTCCACCATGATATGTTTTTGTATAAATCTGTTGATTTTTGTGTTAGCATGAATTTACTTTTATTTTGTATATTTTTTCTCTGAGAAGAGTTTGTCCCCATGATTTGTAGAGTTGGATCAATTCGCTACATTTACATTTATTTTCCATCCTGATAGGTTTGAAAACACCATTGATTTCCTTTTCTCCCTCTCATCTTTCCCTCACCTTCTTTTTCAGGAGTGCAAGCAGAAGTTCAACACAGAGGGTCTAAAATGTGAGCACTGTGGAGGTTATAACACAACTCAAATCTGAACAATCCCAGTTGGAGCATGAATGTTTCGTTCTTCTTTCATTTTTCCTCCAACTACTTCTTCTCCTTCCCTTCCCCTGTTCCCAGTTCCTTCTCCTATCCACTCTCAGCCAATTCAAGTTTTTTATGTCTCAGTTTTTTATTTATCATTTAGTATTATATTCTGTAGATAGCAGTACATATCTCCTATTCTATTATTTAGAAATATTCACAGTAAATTGTCATGGAAATATAGAAGATATCACTCAAGGAGCTGTAAGATTTCAATGATTATTTTGTACAGCCAAGAATAATATTCCCACCCATTAAAGTAAAGTTTTTTTTTCATTTAATTTTATATGGATGTTGTTGATGTGGAGATCTGATCAAGATTTTTCCCCTGTAGGTTATATTTTGCCATGAGAAGTTCTCGTTTGGTTGAAATAGTTTCTGAATGTGAATGTTTTCTTTCTTAGCATTCTACCTTCCGGTGTGTGGGTTTAGATGCCCGACATGATCTTTCTCAGGCTACCCTGTCCTGACATTTCTGTTTCCTTCTGTAAAGGTTAAATTTCTTTGCTTGAGTGCGAATATATTTTGTACAATGTTGGATTGTAGTAGTAGTGACTATTGATGTTTTCTTCAGGAAAGATTACTAATGGAAACTAATGTAATGAATAAAGAAGCCAGAAGGTAAGAAATGGAAAGGAGAAAATCACTCTCTCTGCCCATGTTAAAAAGATGACTTCATTACCACTATTACTAGTGTATCTAATCATATGAAATACATACTTTATTCATAATATATGATATTGTCGTTGTGATGTATATATATATATATATATCTTTGTCATTTATAGACTACTAATATTGTTTCATCTTTATTGGAGTTGTATTCTTATAATCATGGCTTTTACCAAGGGATTATGTCAGGGAGAATGTTTTAAACTAGAAACAAATAGAGTCACTTGCCCACTTGTGGCCACGAGTGAAGGTTCATGTATATTTTCTCTACTATCGTATTTCTTTCTTTCTTTCTTTATCAGTTCCCATTCTACCTTTCGGTGTATGGGTTCAGATGGCCGAGATGATCTTTCTCCAGGATGCCCTGTCCTGGCATTTTCTGTTTCCTTCCAAAAAAGTTAAATTTCTATGTTTCAATGCCTCTTTTATATCTTTTTTCCACTTTCTCCGAGGTCTGCCGTTTGGTCTTTTACTTTGGGCTTTAGCTCTGTATACTGATTTAGCTATTCTATTGTCATTCATTCTGTTTACATGCCCAAACCATCTCAATTGATTTATTTCTATCTTAATTTTTATGCAATCTGCTTTGGTTTGATCTCTTATTGTTGTGTTTCTGATTTTGTCTCTTTTAGCTTTCCCTACTACTCTTCTTAGATATTTCATTTCAGCTGCCTGTACTCTACTGTATTCTCTACTGTCTAAAGTCCAAGTTTCGCTGCCATAGAGGAGAGTAGGACAATAAAGTGTATTGTATACTGCCATTTTTGTTTTTGTTGACAATTCTTGCTTACCTACAAATACCTTTCTTAGATGGTTACATATTGCACTTGCCTTTTTGATTCTCTGGCTGATTTCTTCCCTTAGTTTTCCCTCTGACTTAAAATCATTACTCCTAGGTAATTGTAGCTTTGAACTTGTTCTAAATTCTCCATGCCCAATTTAAGATTATGTGTTTTAGCTTCCCTTGTTACTAGCATTGTTTTGGTTTTCTTTGCATTTAGTCTCATTCTTCTTTTATTTAGTTCATTATTCATCCTGTTGATATTTGACTGAAGGTCACTTTGTGATTTTCCAAACAGAACTAAATCATCGGCAAATGAAAGCATTGATACATTTACTGGTTTGAGCTTCCACATACCTACATTCATTTTCTTCATTTTTGAGGATGCCTTTGCGACTGAATTCATAAATGTGATAAACAAAAGAGGACTTAGGATACAACCCTGTTTTACTCCTATATCTACATGAAATTGTTCAGATACATTTCCAGCTACTCTCACTGCACATGTTGGTTTATTGTAAAAACTTTTAATGGCTTCTATTAAATTTTGCTCTACATTGTGTTCTTTTAAGGAATGCCATAGTTCGTCTCTCCTCACAGTGTCAAATGCCTTTTCTAAGTCAATAAAACACAAGTGCAAGTCAATGATTCTCTCAAGGAATTTGTCTAATTGTAAATATGTGGTCTTGTACACTTCTTCCTGGTCTAAATCCACTCTGATGTTCTTCAATCTGATCCTCTACTCTTTTCCTTAATCTCATTTCCAGTATCCTGGCATATACTTTTCCTGGAACGCTAAGTAGTGATATCCCTCTATAGTTTGAGCATTCCATAGTTGATCTTTTCTTATGTATTGGTACTACCGTTTCCTTTTTCCAGTCGTCTGGCACCTGTTTGGACTTCCATGCTTGTTGGCATATTGCATGTAGTAATTTGTCTGCCTCTCTCCCTTGGTTTTTAATCATCTATGGATAAACTTGATCTGCCCCTGGGGCTTTTCCTAATTTCACTTTTCTTATAGCTGTTTGGATTTCTTCCATTGATATATCAACATCTTCAGCTGTCTCCTCTGGATTACTGGATACTCTTACTAATTGATTTTTACTCCTTGTTTCATACATTCTGGAGGGATTATGTAATTGGTGAAAATGCTTTCTCCATGTTTCCAAGATTTCGCTGTCTTCTTTCATTATTTCTCCTTTGACATTCTTAGTTTGTCGTATTGGGCATGCTTTAGTCTTTCTCATGCTCTTCATTGCCCCCCCCCCCCCAGAACAGCTTTTGATTTCCTTGATAGCTTTCTTGATGTCTTTGCCCAAACTCTTCCCATTGTTCCTGTTTTGCTTTCCTAACTTCCTCTTTGGCAATAGTTCTTTTATTCACGTAATCTATCTTATCTTCTGGTCTCTTTGTTTGCAAGTATTTATTCCAGGCATCCTTCTTTTCTTTGATCTTAGTCTTGACATTAGCATTCCACCATGCTGTTCTTTTCCTATCTCCTTTAATTTGTTTCCTACCACAGACCTCTTCAGTACAACTGTTTCTTTATACATCTGCCACTTTTCTTCTATTGTGCTATCATTCAAATCCATCTGTCTTTCACTGATAAATCTTTTATCCTAGATTGATATGCCTGTTTTACTACTGGTTTATTTAGTTCCTCTGTTTTGAGTTTAGAAACTTTCCTTTCTTTCCTTTTCTGTTTGTTTTCCTCAGTCAGTAATCTCATTTTGGCGATCACTAAGTGATGATCACTAAATATTTCTGCTCCTCTGTTTACTCTTGCATCTAATGTACTGTAAAAAAAGGGAGTTGCTAACGATTATGTAGTCTATGAATGACTTTTCACACCTGTCTTCATTTACTCTTGTATATATGTGGATATCTTTATGAGGAAAAAAGGTGTTAGCTATTTTCACGTTATTCTGTTGGCAAAAATCTATGAGCCTCTCTCCATTTGGAGAAGTTGTTGTCTCTCCTTCTTTACCTATTACTCCTCCTGACGTTTCTACATTGTTGCCTACTCTAGCGTTTAAATCTCCTAAAAGCATTAGTTCCTGTTTGGATTTAAGATTATCTGCAGCTATTTATAGATCATTTTCGAAGATATTTTTCTTCTTTAGTTGCGTCTTCGTTTGGTCCATAAACTATTAATAATTTAATTTCTTGTCCTTTTGGTTTAATATTTACCTCTAATAGCCATGGGCTTATAAATTTCCAACTTTCTAGTAGCTTTTCATGCCTTTTATGCACTAGGAGGCCTACTCCTGCTCTAGCTCTATCTTTGATATCTACTCCTGTTTTTTATTCCTTGTCCTTTTTTCTTTGTTTCTGTAATGGCCAAAATATCTACTTTGAATTTTTCCATTTCTTCAACTAATTCTAACTCTTTTCCATTTATTGCCCTAACGTTCCATGTTCCAAAAATCACAGTCCGTGTTTGTTTCCAAGTTCGTCTTCCAAAGATCAAGCCGGCTATATTTCTTTTACTTCTCTGAATCAGGTTGTTATGGATAAGCAGGGATAAGCCCACTGTACCCTAGGTAGATGGTGGGGCTGCCACCTTGAGGCCCCCTACCAGACCTTGTTATTTTCTGTCAGGACCTTTAGTCATTCAAGACCACCCTGCAAGGCAGCAGGTTATTTTCTGTCAGGGTTAACTCCCTTAGCCTTTGGTCATTCAAGACTGGCCTGCAAGGCAGCAGGTTGTTTTCTATCAGGGTTAACTCCCTTAGCCTTTGGTCAACCAAGACCCACCTGCAAGGCAGCAGGAGACTCGTGGAGAGCATGATCATCTACTTCCGTACAGGTGCTTACCTGTCCACTGCCCGTACTATCGTATTTGACCTAGTGCTTTGTGGCCGCGGCTAGGCTATGTGATTGCACCTGTGGATTGGAAATGGTGCGATGCCGTCACTGTTGATATTTATAGCAAGAATGGGTTAAACGTTGTTTTAAAAAATGGCCGATCGTAAGCCATAGGTGCGGCCACCTGTCCCAGGTGCGGCCAATAGCATGGCCTGAGTGCAGCCACATGTAAAACATACAGAAAACAACTAAACTAAGCAAATTGCTAACAAATGAAAAAAGACAGTATAAAACGAACGTGTAGGTCATAGATGCAATTTTAAAAAGAACACTAAACAGTCTACAAGAGCATAAAACAATAAGAATATTAAGATCTAACAACAAAAATCCAACCACTCGCAATCTTTTGGGTGAGAGGCCGACACATTGCCTTAGGACCATAGTGTCCCCTTACTAGGGTCCAATGGAAGCTTGTGTTAAAGACACAACCTTACTACACTTCTTGCTTACTGCTCATCTGCCGGCTTGCAACTAGCTGTCTAAAGCATATTTTAAATTTGAAATTGATTAGATAAACTGAAGAAAATATGTATTCAAGAGCAAGACGCTAATGGCATTGGGGATGGGATAAAGTCGAACCAATTTCACAACTACAGAAGTAGAAGAGCTGAATAACTGATTCTTTACGTTGTAATGAAGGAACAGCTCTCTAGTCTTCTTCTCCTCTATCCAGGCATGCTGCAGTGTTGTATACTTTTTTCTCCAATGTTCTCAAACTTTTTTCTTATAGCCCAAATAATTTCAAGTCTTATCTGATGTTATTCTTCCATCTCATTCATGGTCTTCCTTTGGTTGGTTACCTCTTAGTTCCGTTTTCCATGTTTGTTTTACACCACTTTCTTCAATCATTCTTAATCTTATGAAGTGACCAAACCATCTCATCCTTGACTGTCTTGTCTTGCTGTTGATATTTTGCACCGCTGATTTTGATCTTATTTTCCACTTCTGTCTATCATGTGACTGGTTTTAGTGTATGCCTTTAAACCCATTCAACAATTAATGAATGATATGATAATGCAAAATTTATATAGCGCCCCTATCCATGAGGGTCATGCTCAGTTTTGCTTTACAAAGGCCAAGACATACATTATAAAATAGCTTACATAATGTACTCAATATTTAAGATAACTATAAAATCATGACATCTACATACACGAAAAATGTTACAATTAAGATGAACAGTACCTAAATGACGATATGTGCTAATTAAAAGATGGCCCTATGCACGCGTGCACACACACACACACACACACACACACACACACACACACACACACACACACACACACACACATTGCAGGTGCTAACCCCTCACACCCCATAATAAGTCGAAATGTCAGTTTTAAAAGTCTGTATATAAAAGTATAATAATAGTTAAAGAAGTCAAACTAAGAGATCTAAGAATAATTACATATACACCACAGTGTTAAAGATACCATACATCAATAAAACACCAAACCCTTAACACGGGGTTTCAGAAAAATGCCAATAAGTTAAATATTATGCGAGTCGAAAGTGAAGCGGAACAACTCTGTTTTAAGTGATTGTTTAAAGGAAGGAAGGGTTGTACAATTTCTAGTTTTAACTGACAAAGAATTCCTTATAGCTGGGGCCAAAAAGATGAAAGAACATTCGAGAAATTTTGTCTTAGGGACGCTTCTTTTTAGTTGCAAAGATTGTGATGATCTAAGCGGACGATTGGGGTGGTGAACTTTAAGGAGATGTTTTAGATAGTCATGAATGCAGTTGAAAGTGAGACATGCTATCTTATATACGATTCTCTTCTCTACGGGAAGCCGATGTAGACAGCACAAAACAGGAGTGATGTGTTCAGACTTTTGGTCTGAGTTGCAATTCTTGCTGCTTTATTTTGAAGTAATTGTAATCGATGAATAGAAGTCTTGAGCAACCCATAGAGAAGAGAATTACAGTAGTTAAGACGACTTGTGACAAGGGCATGGACAAGCATTTTAAATGTTTCTTCGTCTAACAGATTTCAGATACGAGAAATGCTTTTAAGGACATAATGGATTGTTTGACAAACTTTGGTAATGTGAACATGCATGTGTAAAAATTCATCAAAGAAGAAACCGAGATTTTTGACGCTATGGCTGTTACATATAGTCGTATTGTTTTTTTGACCAGCTCATTTAAAATTAATATAATGTCCTTTCCTTTTTTTCTAAATGTTATCAATTTTGTCTTGTCATTGTTGAATTTCAGTTTGTTTTGTCATCCAGGTGATGGATGTTCGTGTTTCATGAGTCTATTTATGATGTTAAAAGTTCCTTGCTGTTGCCCTTGTGCTCAGCGATGATGTCTCTGGTATATGTATGTTTGCATTCGTTTATCAGTCCATTTGTTTCGTTTTTTGCTTTGACATATAGTTCTTTGTGAATGACGAGCTTAGATTTCCGCCAAGTTTCTTCGGCTGCTCTTCTCTTTCGCTTTGAGATAAGTATTTCATCACAAAACCATTTGATCAGAGGGGCATGTCTGTTAAGTATTCGGACCATAATTTTGTTAAATAGTGAATTATTTTTTGTTTCAACAGTCCTAGCTTCCTCGAGGCTCTTAGTTAGCTCTGATTTGACAATGTTACTTAAATAACTTTCCATGTCCAATGATTTTTTTGTCCTATACGAAATCGATTTTTGTTGATGTAGGGGCTTTTTCAGTTTGAAGTGAAATATTACTCTTTGATGGTCTGAGATGTGGTTGCTTTCTACACATAGATCTTGCAAGAAGTTGTCATTGGAATGGCTCATAACAAGGTCAAGTGTGTTTCCGGCTATATGTGTTGGTGATTTAACATGTTTGATCAGGTTGCATGCCTCAATGCTGTTTATGAAATTAAATGTATTTTTATCTGAATTATCATTGACATGGATGTTGAAATCTCCAAGAATATATAGGTTATTTCTTTTAGCAGAAGTATCGATGATGTGATCTTGAAATTCATATACAAACTTGGTAATTGACGCATTGTTTTTCTTGGATGCCGGGGGCGTTATATCAAAACGAACTTGTAATAACACTTATTGGTCTTCATGTTACATTCAAGGACATCAAATGTGGATGGTTGCATAGAGTTTATCAGTTCGATGTCCAATGGCGTTTAAAATTACCATTAGTCCATTACCTTCTCTGCCATGGGGACGGTCCCGTTTAACAAAAGAGTAACCAGATGGTAACATCATTCAAAATGCAATCACTATCATTTTTTAGCCAGGTTTCTGTTTTGAAAAGTAAGTCTATGTCACAGTCAATTATGTATTCGTTCAGTAGTGGTTTTATTACGAACACAGCATGCATTTAACAGCACAACCTTTAAAGGGCCTAAATCAGACACATTTGTGGTGTTTGGTGTCGGTCTAATGAAAACTAAATAGCATTGGAGTGCCGTTTTTGTTGCATAAAAGGATGCACCGTTTAAAGATGAATAAATACATATAAATTATGTCACACTTTGATATCTAGAACAAGCAAAAATCAAGGGGAAAATCAGAGCTGAAACTGAGGCAGCCTATGGCGCTAGTAATCACAATCACGTTGTTTCTTAGACTACCAAGAGCCTCTCTCCTTGATGTCTAATGTCCATACTTTTGGTCAGTGTACCAGAACCAGTCCGATAATGGTTACATAGATCTTTATAGTTAGTTTTCATGATATCCTTTTTATCGTTTATGACTACACAGACTTCTTTCAATCCCTTTTCCCTTTCCATTTATTACAAGCTGCTTCTATTTTTGCCCTTTTGCCCCCACTTGACTTCATTCAGTAAGTGTTTAGTTTTTGAATTTTTGGACACAATATTTTGAGGACAATGCAAGAACAGCCACATATCCTTGCCCCATTTCATATATACACCTATATTATTATACGAATATGTGTACCGGTATATATTTATTACATCACCACAGCTAAATTTGTTTTATTGTTGCATATACTTTAAGCTCTTCTTCTCTTCCATGTTTGAGTTTCATGTTTGAGTAAGTCGAGATCATTCATCAATTGTTGCAATATTCATTGAATACATGAAAACTAGCAAAGTTGAGCTTACTTACAAAGTGTGCATTGACGTTAATGTAATGTCATATGTTTACTTCTGTCAATGTTATGTTAGTTGCAACTCTATTTTCTTAACAAGAGTGTCATTTTGATATTAGATGTATATTGGTACTGTAACTGGATATGACTCTGAACGACTGCCAGAATTTGTGTTGTGTTTGTCTTTTTGTTTTGAGTAAATGTTACTGATTAGCAGAAGCAGTGATCTCCACCTTTCCCAATTTCGTCTCTCTGTCACTGTCATGCAAATTTGTCTATGTCATTCTATCATCAGTGACAGGAGCAAGCATTGTAAATATTAATTTAAATCAAATTTGATTACATTATTTACTTATTTCAATACATGTATTAAAAGAGCATTGTTTACACATTATGTGAAGATGTATCTTAGGCCAGTTACAACAGGGACACACAAAAATCTCAGTGGATGTTTTTATTCATTGCCTCAAAATTTCAATCTTTTCACTTTGGCAGTTTGTGACGAAAGTTGCTAATATTATTGAAAGTGAGCCATTACTGTTACAGATTTATATATTTTTTTAAAACCAGCACCCACTACCAAAGCACAGGGTATTATTAGATCCAGGGTAAAACGTAAATCTAAGAAAAAGGATAATCACAGTGCAGAACTTAATTATGGAACTGAATTGATTGTCGATTATGGGTTGGTCATGTGTGATAAGATGTCAAAGAGCTTCTTGTTTTACCAATCTTGAACTAAATGAAATATGAAGAATGTGAAGAGTGTATGGTCAGTGGCAGTGTTAGGCGAAAGTAATTAGAACGATTTTATTTGTGTGTGCGTGTGGGTCAATAGACCTGGTAAAATGGGTGTTAATTTAATATTAATATATATTATACAATGTGTATGACTCATTCTCAAAAGGTGGTCCTTATTTTGTGTCAAGGGTGATATTTTCTGAAGTTGCTTTGATCCCCTTTTAAGCAGTGTATTCTGATCCCACAAACACCTTTAGAACACAACTTTGATCCCCAGTCAAATATTCTAAGATAACGCTTTGAATGTAGAAGGTCACATACACTTGGACGTCATCGATGACACAAGAATTACCGCATAATTTGAATCTACGAGTATACTCTATATGTTTTAAGGAGAGAATAAGGTTGTTTTTGGTGTAATTTAAGTGTCCTTATGTGAAATTCCCTCCCCTGTGTGACTTTTGACTTATTTTGAGTGTCTTGACTGTGTCACCATGACGTCTAAGGGAAAGTAAAACTTTTGCAATCTCTTCAGCGTCACCACAAGCAAGGCATGCAAAGAAAATCCTTTTCATCTACCCCTTAACTACAACTTTAATTGGGGCGTACAGGTTAGCAGTGTAACTTTCCTTTAATCAAAGTTTTAGCAGTGGGGTAATGATTTCATGATGACACACAATTGTGCTCTTTAGAAACGTCTCTATTGTGGAAAATTAATGAATGAAAGTTTAAAAAGTCTCTAAATTGTTGACTCATGAATGGTCTCATTTTTGGTATATGATTTAAACTGTGTTAAAGTTAAAACCAGATGAAAACCAGCATAATTGATTGGTCGATCATATCACAACAATTTATGATCACAAGTAACACATATTTAATTGAGGCTAAAACAGAGTGCATGACGTCCAAGTATCCGTAAAGTATATTTTGCCTCACCCATGCCCGTAATAAATATTATAAATTAAACCCCTTTATAATCAAAACAAACAGTAGACAACCACCCAAACATGTTTTATTGTGAGAAACAATGTCAACATACACTCCTTCATTAGTGAAACAACAAAATGATCGATTTCTTTACTTAACATGTTAAAATTGGGGATTTCAACCAATTGTGATGAAATTGTAGTGTCTTTTCAATTCTAAAGCTTTCATAATAATATACTTAGGTTTTTAATTTTTCATAAAAAGAAATCCTTTTAAATATATGAAGGAGAAAATGGTCCCACCTGAACAGACCATCTTTTCACTAGAATGAGTCATATATCTTTAGAATTTTAAATGTACATGTACCTTCATTGTATTTGTTTGAAATGAGCACTAACAAATTTAGAATAAATTAACAAGAAATGTTTTCCTTTTGAAATGATTAATAAAATATTATTGTCTATCATTTCTTCTAATTAATCTTCAGCATTATTTAATCACTCAATAAGGCTTTATCGAAAATGTCCAGACCGTCACAATGTTATACTTTAAGTTAAGGTAGAATATATGATTAATAGATCTATTTATAATGTGCGTATAAGAGATTCTTTTCTTACTTATGTTACTTGTTTGGACATGTCATAAAAGTACATAAGTAAAGTTTGATTTCTTTTTTACTTGTTTGTGTCTCTGGGCATGTTTGAAATTCCTTTTTTATCTTCAATTGAAAGTTCTGTTGTTGTTTATATGGAATAGGAATCAGTCGATCTGGGTTCGAAGCCCCAACTTGGACAAAGGCTGTTTTTCTTCTTTTTATGTTTTTTTTCAACACAAATCTTTCTAGGAGAAATCCCAAGTGCATAGAAAAGATGAAGCAGATAAATATTTCATTTGTAACGCTGGGTGACTGCAGACAGTGTACATAATCTTGAAGAGCACAAACACACGCTCATTGTTGCTCAACTAGTGTGTTCAGCCATTTAATCCATTAAAAAATGTCAGTAATTGACATAAAAACAGTTCATGCGAGCATTTCTGCAGTTGAAGACAGCGAATTTGAAAACGATATTATTTCATCACACCGTAAGCAATAATATTTATTGTTTATTAATCCCCAATAATAAAATATTTTTTAAAAACTCACTAATTTTCAGTCACGCCTCCTAATTTAACCTAAACTTTTCTATAGAAATATTCAAAGATTTTAAGTATTATCCTTCATTTTCAGATCCCTATCACTCTTAATTATTGTGTAGTTAATTAATCTTATTACTGTAGCTTTGTCCGGGCGGTGGACAGGTAAGCACCTGTACGGGGAGTAGATGATCCCGCCCTCCATGAGTCTCCTGCTGTCTTGCAGGCAGGTCTTGGCTAACCAAAGGCTAAGGGAATTAACCTGACAGAAAACAACCTGCTGCCTTGCAGGCTGGTCTTGAATGATTGAAGGCTAAGGGAGTTAACCCTGACAGACAATAACAAGGCCCGGTAGGGGACCTCAAGGTGGCAGCCCACCATCTACCTAGGGTACAGTGGGCTGATACCCTACTTATCCAAAACAATCTGATTCAAAGTAATATATACAATGATATACCTGCTTGAACTTTCGAAGACGACTCTGGAAAAGAACACGGACTGTGATTTTTGGACCATAGAATGTTAGGGCAATTAATGGAAAGGGAGTTAGAATTAGCTGAAGAAATGGAAAAATTCAAAGTAGACATTTTGGCTATTACAGAAACAAAGAAAAAGGACAAGAAGTAGAAAATGTAGGACCAAATCATACTTTAATCTTCTCAGGAGTAGGTGTCAAAGATAGAGCAGGAGTAGGCCTCCTAATGGATAAAATGCAAGAAAGTTAGAAATGTGAAAGCCCACGGCTATTAGAGGTAAATATTAAACCAAAAAGGAAGAGAAATTAAATTATTAATAGCTTATGGACCAAACGAAGATGCCACCAAGGAAGAAAAATATATCTTCGAAAATGATTTACAAATAGCTGCAGAGAATCTCAAACCCAAACAGGAATTAATGGTTTTAGGAGAGTAGGCAACAATGTAGAAAAATCAGGAGGAGTAATAGGTAAAGGCAAAGGAGGAGAGACAACAACTTCCCCAAATGGAGAGAGACTAATAGATTTTTAACTTTCACAGAAGGAAACAGAAACTGTCAGTGTCAGTCAGGACAGGGCAGCCTGGAGAAAGATCATTTCGGGCATCTAAAACCCATACACCGGAAGGTAGAATGGGAGCTGATATTAGTGCTAGTAGGGGATGGTCGCCCCCTCAGGATATATATATATATATATATATATATATATATATATATATATATATATATATATATATATATATATATATATATATATATAAATATGTATTATGTTTTATATATATATATATATATATATATATATATATATATATATATATATATATATATATATATATATATATAATATATGTAATATGAGGGGGTGAGGTGAAAAACCCGCTATGCCTCAATTTTTCATGTTGTGAGTTTTTTTCAACCGTCTCGGACTTCGAATGAAGTCTTCTGATGATGTAATCATTTTTGTTCGCAACTGACTACAGTACATCATATTATAAATCGGCTCTGGACATCAAATTGATCGGGCTTTATCTAGAACTGAGTGAAGAAAAGGATTGATTTTCTCAAGTTATCCTTCTTGGATATAGCGGTTTTTTCATGTCACCCCTCACATATATATAAATATATATATACATAATATATATTTTATATATATATATATATATATATATATATATATATATATATATATATATATATATATATATATATATACCTGTACATCTCAAACTTTGACCGCTCTAATCTCAGGAACCACTGCACCCACAACTGCCATATTTCACGGGTAGATTTCGAATAGCCTGCATTAGGTTCTTAACGAATAAACTCTTAGGTTGAATCAGTTTTTAATTGATTGGACAAATGATTCTTTTGCCTACAATCCGCGAAATTTTGTATTGTTATTGTTGTTCATTCCTTCAATTCCGGTCATTAAATATTATGTAATGAAAAAACCCTCCTAACCTAAGTATCGAATGCTGTATCAGTATTTAATGTCACCATGCACCCGGTAACCTATTGTGTAGTTCATCGTTGAAAAAAAAGATTGTGGTAAAAAGTAATCATAATCATTGTCTACGGGCATGCTTGTATATAAAACTGTACATCTCAAACTTTGACTGCTCCAATCTCAGGAACCACTGTACCCACTACCGCCATATTTTGCAGGTAGATTTCAAATAACCTGTTTTAGGTTCTTAGCGAGTGAACTCTTGAGTCAAATCAGTATGCATGCTTGAGGTTCTTAGCGAATAATATCTTGGATCAAATCAGTGTTTTAATTGATTGGAGAAAGATTGATTCGGCTGTAATCCACAAGTTTTTATTGTTACTATAATCTTATTTCTCGATTTCCGGTCATTACAGTAAAAAGCCAGCGTAACTTCAGTATCTAGTACTATTTTGATTTGATAATCGCACTTGATATCACCTGCAACTGATACAGTGGTTTCTGAATTAACCGCAGTCAATGTTCAAGAGACAGCTTTATAATGAAGAGAAATCGTAATCCAAAAATTATTTACGGGCATGCTTGTATGTATGTATGTATATATATATATATATATATATATATATATATATATATATATATATATATATATATATATATATATATATATATGTACTAGCAGAGTACCCGGCGATGCATGGGAAAAGGGGTAATTTTTACATTGACTCACTTGATTTTTATAGAAGGGCTTCAGGATACACCACGTTTATGGTTCGTCCTTCCTTTGCAAGTACATGTAAATTATTTGTAAATGCTCTTCATTTCCGACGTGAAAACATCCGACATACAGTTGCCCATGGGAAAAGCACGGTGATTCGAGGTTGACTTTCAAAGTTTGCCCCTGTGCCTTGTTAATTGACATCGCAAAGCAGAGATTTACGAAATTGAAGCCGCTTGAACTCAAATGGCATGTCTGATGGAATCAATGGAATCCTCGGAATGAAAACATGGTTCCCTGTCCCTGGTCCTGTGATAACTGGGGCTTCAATCACATGAGGCATAATTCTTTCGACGATAAGCCGCGTTCCATTACAAAGGCTAGGAGGGTACAGATTTCGGAGCAGGATGATTGGAGCACCGGCCTTGATTTTTAATAAATGTGGAGGCATTACTGGTGGTCCGAGTGAGTTTAGGAACTCGACTGGGTAATCCACTGCCATTTCTCATGTACAGTGTCAAAAGAGCGGAAAGTGTGCTCCTCTCCGGGCATTATCGTCAGAAGAGAATGATTGATTCCCCACACTTTGTCATTCTTTGTTGCAAGTATGGCACGCCCCGACAGCCACTGTTCGTTCTTGAAGTTTACCCTCAAATATGGGAACACATGCCTCGCCAGTTCGGATGGTGTTTCCACGATATTGCCAAACGGCAGATGAATCTCATTTTTTTTTGAGTTGGGGGTGAGGGCACCATTCCCGAGCCGTAACAAGTCGGAAGAAAATCTACTGGAATCCAGATCTCCAAGAAGATGAATCCTCATATTGATTTGTAGAGTAAGCGTCACAACACTGGACCAAGGATACGAATCCTTGATTGAAACTTCCAGTCCATTGGCCTGCCTTGGTACCACGGGGAACAATGGGTAAGGTCTGTCTAAAATCTCCAGCAAGCACTAACGTGACACCACCCACGATATTATTGTTGTCACATATGTCTCTGAGAGTGCGGTCGACAGCCTCCAGTGCGCGTTTGTTTGACATTGTTGCCTCATACCAGACGATGAGGTCTGTTTCCTTGATGAGTCTGCCTTTATCAGTCCCTCGTCTTCACCTCATCACTTTCGTCGACAAAATTAGTGTGTCCCAGGAAAAAGACTGCCTTATCTGAGCCTTTATTTATATATTTGCAGATGTATTTAATGGAATTTACAAAATTGCAACATTCAACGTTTAAGTGAGCTTTGAAGATTGTGCAGAGGAGTGGGCAATGAGGAACAATCTATCGGTTGTCTACATGGGTGAATGGACGTGCAGCTGCAGTACCTTTCGCAGGGCGAGCAGAGAGTGTAATCGTGTGTCCTCCATTGTCTGGATGGCAACGTCGATAAAGAGGGTAGACGTCTGTGTATCTTTGTGTATGTGTTGAATTTCTGGGGATATCGCTTGGTGCATTTTCCACCAGATATGCAGGGAGACGAACAGTTGAAAACTTTGCATGGGCCATGCACCCTGTGGGTTTTGATGACATCAAATAGCTCTGGATCGGTAACACGATCTGACAGTTCAGCACTGATGAATGTATCGATAGTATCGGAATGCAGTTTTTCCGCAAGCCATTTTAGTGAATATGAATGCGGGAGCCCTCGATTTTGCCACTGGATTGTAAACATCCAACATCGTACTTGACCGAAAATACTCTCATTGCTAATTGCATCTTTATGATTGAATGCTGTGATGATCTGATGCTTATGATGAAGGAGCTTCACAGTTATTTCTTTTTTGGATTACACTGTCAGTGAGGAACTGTTGGAAGAATCCTTGCAGCCAATGACGTGGTTGAACTGGTGTTGCCTGACCATTATCATATAGGTATAGAAGTCCGTCGCTGAATTTTTTTTGTTTGAGTGTAAGGTTCCTTGCAGTCGACTTGGTATATACCATTATCATATAGGTATAGAAGTCCGTCAGTTGAATTTTTGTTTGTTTATATATACCTATATATATATATATATATATATATATATATATATATATATATATATATATATATATATATATATATATATATATATATATATATATATATGTATATATTTATGTGTATATATATATATATATTATATAGTATATCATTAGTCGTAATTCAACATCATTCTGCATAAATTTAGATCTACGCTTTCACAGCATTGATTTTTTTTATCAGGGTCGCGTGTTAGTATTATTTCAGTTATCCCCACATACTCTCAGTAGAAAGTTTAGAGCTAAGGAAGTAAAGCTACTTTAATTTGGACGTATCTATTTTTATCTGAAATTCAAACCCAACTGTGGGCAGTTGGTAGGTGTTAGTGGTGGGTTCTACTTCTTTCCGTACTCTTATTTTTCTTCCCTTTTTGCTGTTTACTCTTAAATCACCCAAGCTCACCGCATATGGTGGACGGGGTAAAATTCAATAAAAACAAATCCGTCTCATCGACTCCCTGTACCAATCACGACCATAATGGTAAAGATTAACACAAATCAGATAAGTCGACTTTTCATGCAAGTCGATCATTTAGTCAAGGTCATGTGATCATTGACTTAACCAACTTTCACTGTAGTAGAGAATTATAAACTTGGAAAGCTAAATCTAGATCTTATTTATAGACCCCATGAAGAAAATTGATTGATTGGATGATCAGAAGATTTAAAAAAAAACATTATTTTGAGTTTATTTTATTTTAAATTATTTTATGGGATGGGAATGGTTTCATGCAGTTGAAATTACAGATGTTAAAAAAATACAACAACTTTGGTTTCATACAGTTGAGATTACCCTTTGATCTCCACAGGGTTAAAAGGTTTCAAACTAAGAAGACAGTATACTATTCTTTAATTATATAGTAGATGATTTAAATCCCCTCATTGTCACACAAATAAGTCCATATTTATGCTTTTATTCAATTAAAAACACAATAGTTTTCAAAGTTTTTCGTTTTCATACACAATATCCTCGATGAGAGTGGGCGGCGCGGGAAGAGTGGTCTTGAGTGCTTTGTCGCGACATCGATAATTTTCCTATTTTTTGTGGCTTTTTTTAATACTGTTATCAGCGCTGTAAAGCACAATAATAATACATTGTACCCTACATGATGTATCATGATCATGTGGGTTTAGCCTACAGGGCGTGTCACATGAGTGCCCCAATCAGCTATTCCTTCTTATCAATATCATCCTTACATTTTCCACATCGATAATAATTATTTGTTCCCTTGATAAGACAATTTGGGGTGATACTGGGGATAGTGGTACAATTTTGTCGAAATAAAATCCCCTGTAGTCGTGTAGAGCATTGGTGGATGCCGTTGTAAGCATGTACATTTTATATAGCTTATATAGATATCCTGTTGTATTCGATATCGTTTTAGGTGAGGTCCACTGTAATTCTTGTGTTCATTTGATGAATTGTGGATGATAAATAAGAAGGGTTGTTTTCTTACTCGGTATACATATCCATTCTTGACAAAATAGGACACGCACACACCAGCATACACACACACACACACACACACACACACACACACACACACCTTTACACACCCGTACGCACTCGCGAGCAAATGACAAAATAAAAAAAGAAGATAAAGCTAATCAGCTTACAAAACAGTTCCATCTGGGTACTGATATCCAGAATCAAGCTGACTTTTGCGCCCTCATCAGATTACATGAATATATACGCCATTTTCATCTTCGCTTTACCTGTGGAGTATTACCAACGTAATTAAGGGTCTAGTGGTTTTATTAGTGATGAGTATTGCATTTACACTACGCACTGCCATTGCTGACACTGACAGAAATCATGAGGTTAAAAAAGTATTAAAAACTTACTTTTCCGACCAATTCATCCCACTCTCTATTTCTCCCCCCTCTCTGTATATCTTTATCTTTCTCTCTGTCTCTATCTCTTTCTTTTTTCTCTATCATTCTCTTCGGCTTACCCCCCCCTCTTTCTCTCTCTCTCTCTCTCTCTCTCTCTCTCTCTCTCTCTCTCTCTCTCTCTCTCTCTCTCTCTCTCTCTCTCTTCTCTCTCTCTCTCTCTCTCTCTCTCTCTCTCTCTCTCTCTCTCTCTCTCTGTCTATGTCTGTCTGTCTGCCTGTATGTCTGTCTCTCTCTGTCTCTGTCTCTGTGTCTATGTCTGTCTGTCTGCCTGTATGTCTGTCTCTCTGTCTGTCTGTCTGTCTGTCTGTCTGTCTGTCTCTCTCTCTCTCTCTCTCTCTCTCTCTCTCTCTCTCTATATATATATATATATATATATATATATATATATGTGTGTATATATGTATCTATCGTATACACACACACACACACACACACCAATCTATCTATCTAGATACTGTAAGTGGATATTTAGATAAAATATAATTCTATCTCCGGGTAGTGGACAGGTGCAGGGAAGTAGATGATCCAGCCCTCCACGAGTCTCCTGCTGCCTCGCAGGCAGGTCTTGGCTGATCAAAGGCTAAGGGAGTTAACCTTTGAAGAAAACAACCTGCTGTCTTGCAGGCTGGTCTTGACTGACCAAAGCTTAAGGGGTTAACCCTGACTGAAAATAACAACCTGCTGCCTTACAGGGTGGTCTTGAATGACTAAAGGCTAAAGGAGTTAACTCTGACAGAAAATACAAGGCCCGGTAGGGGGCATCAAGGTGGCAGCCCCACTATCTACCTAGGATACAGTGGGCTAATACCCTGCTTATCCAAAACAACCTGATTCAAAGTAATATATACAATGATATACCCAGCTTGAACTTTCGAAGACGACTCTGGAAAAGAACATGGACTGTGATTTTTGGAACATGGAATGTTAGGACAATTAATGGAAAGGAGTTAGAATTAGCTGAAGAAATGGAAAAATTCAAAGTAGACATTTTGGTTATTATAGAAACAAAGAAAACAGGACAAGGAATAGAAAATGTAGGACCAAATCTTACTGTAATCTTCTCAGGAGTAGAAGTCAAAGATAGAGCTAGAGCAGGAGTAGGCCTCCTAATGCATAAAAAATCAAGAAATGCTGCTAGAAAGTTAGAAATTTGTAAGCCTACGGCTATTAGAGGTAAACATTAAACCAAAAGGAAGAGACATTAAATTATTAACAGCTTATGGACCAAACGAAGATGCCAGCAAAGAAGAAAAAATAGATCTTCGAAAACGACTTACAAGTAGCTGCAGAGAATCTTAAATCCAAATAGGAAATAATAGTTTTAGGAGATTTAAACTCTAGAGTAGGCAACAATGTAGAAACATCAGGAGGAGTAATAGGTAAAGAAGGAGAGACAACAACTTCTCCAAATGGAGAGAGACCAATAGATTTTTGCATAAAGAATAACATGAAAACAGTTAACAAATTTCTCCTCATAAAGATATCCACAAATATACAAGAGTAAATGAAGACAGATGTGAAAGGTCAATGGTAGACTACATAATAGTTAGCAACTCCCTTTTATACAGTACAATGGATGCTAGAGTAAGCAGATGAGCTGAAATATTCAGTGATCATCACCTAGTGAAAGCCAAAATGAGATTATTAACTGAAGAAAACAAACAGAAAAGGAAAGAGAAGAAAACTACTAAACTCAAAATAGAAGAACTAAATAAACCAATTGTAAAATAGATATACCAATCTAGGATAAAAAGATCTATCAGTGAAAGGCAGATGGATCTGAAGGAAAGCACAATAGAAGAAAAGTGGCAAATATATAAAGAAACACTCCTCAGTTGTACTGAAGAGGTCTGTGGTAGGAAACAAATTAAAGGAGATACTAAAAGAACAGCATGGTGGAATGAGAATGTCAAGACTAAGATCAAAGAAAAGAAGGATGCCTGGAAGAAATACTTGCAAACAAAGAGACTAGAGGATAGGATAGATTACGTGAGTAAAAGAACTATCGCCAAAGAGGAAGTTAGGAAAAGCAAAACAGGAACAGTGGGAAGAGTTTGGACAAAGACTTCAAGAAAGCTATCAAGGAAATCAAAAGCTGTTCTGGGGAGCAATGAAGAGCATGAGAAAGACCAAAGCATGCCCAATACGACAAATTAAGAACGCCAAAGGAGAAATAATGAAAGGAGACAGCGAAATCATGGAAACGTGGAGAAAGTATTTTCAACAATTACATAATCCCTCCAGAACATATGAAACAAGGAGTACAGATCAATTATTAAGAATAACAAGTAATGGGAGATGAGACAGCTGAAGATGTAGATATCTCAATGGAAGGAAGAAACAGCTATAAGAAAAGTGAAATTAGGAAAAGCCCCAGGAGCAGATCAAGTTTATCCAGAAATGATTAAAAACCAAGGGAGAGAGGCAGACAAACTACTACATGCAATATGTCAACAAGTCCAAACAGGTGCCAGACGACTGGAAAAAGGGAACGGTAGTATCAATACACAAGAAAGGATCAACTATGGAATGCTCAAACTATAGAGGGATATCACTACTTAGCGTACCAGGAAAAATGTATGCCAGGATTCTGGAAATGAGACTAAGGAAAAGAGTAGAAGATCAGATTGAAGAACATCAGAGCGGATTTAGACCAGGAAGAAGTGTACAAGATCACATATTTACAATTAGACAAATAATAGAAAAATTTTTGAGAGAAAAATTGACTTGCACCTGTGTTTTATTGACAGAAAAAGTGAGTGAGGGACGAACTATGGCATTCCTTAAAAGAACACAACGTAGAGCAAAATATAATAGAAGCCATTAAAAGTTTTTACAATAAACCAACATGTGCAGTGAGAGTAGCTGGAAATGTATCTGAAGAATTTGATGTAGATATAGGAGTAAGACAGGGTTGTATCCTAAGTCCTCTTTTGTTTATCACATTTATGGATTCAGTCGCAAAGGCATCCTCAAAAATGAAGAAAATGAATGTAGGTATGTGGAAGCTCAAACCAGTAAATGTATCAATGCTTTCATTTGCTGATGATTTAGTTCTGTTTGAAAATCAGAAAGGACCTCCAGTCAAATATCAACATAATGAATAATGAATTAAATAAAAGAGGAATGAGAGT
>JAXRKP010001483.1:32500-40000 GCA_037039925.1 Doris montereyensis | reverse complement strand
ATATCTAGATCTTGGATAGCAAAGTATGTCAATAAATCTGATAAATTTGTGGAATTGGAATAGTGACCCTTTCGATGTTGCAGACCTCATGAAACGAGAGAGAGTTTGTCACGAGAATCAAAAGATATAATCATAAAGACATTAGGTTGCGAAAATCAAAAGCACATTGCTGAGCTTCAAGATCTAATTGAGCAGATAAGAGGGAAAAGAAAACATCAATCTAGCATTGCTCGTTTTCTGATTTCAACTGGCGCAAAAGGCATTTCACCAAACAGCGATTCCAAACTTTTCCGGCAAAAAAAATAATCTCTGACTTTGTTAGCAAATGGAGCATTGAAGGTTTTCCTTTGATCCTATGACCATGATTCACACCATTTCTCATGGTTGTTGCAAATGACGTTGTTCATATTTTGCCCTATGTTTATCGTTGGAATTAAGTTTGTAGCTTTTGTATCTTGGTTTCCAATCTGTTTACTGGCTCATAACATTAATTCAGCTGGGTGAAATTAATCATTCGTAATAGTGTCTTAAATATCTATTCTATGGTCTTTTCAAGTGGATCATGACGTATCTGTTCTGTATATGCCTGCCATTGGGCCTGTGAATTGTTTTTTTTAAACTTTTCAACAACATATGAGGTTGGGTAGTGGGGTTGTATATATTATACTCGGTGATAACGGTCTTGAGATATGGCATATCACATGTATGAAGTTCGAATCCCGATATGGTAATTCAAATTAAAGTTTTTCATGAAACTTCTTTTCATTTAAAACTCATCTCCGATTCCCCTGGATCTGACATCTAATCTCTTGGAGGAGATGAAAAAGGGTCTTCGATCTCATTTCCAAGACTTTATGGTTGTGCGCGTGTTTGTGTGTGCGTTTGTAAGTGTGTGTGTGTGTGTTTTGTTTGTGTGTGCGTGTGTAGGGGAAAAGGGTAAGGTTACACATTAAACGGCTTCCTGGGGGTTTAAACGTTGTCTGGAGAGCCATTAACAAAGAAATAGATCACCGCATACGGTGGATATGGATATAGTAAATAAGCAATGTATTGCACTGCTCAAATAACGTATATTTCTGACAATATATGGATTTGCTTCTTGTAGCGTTTGGTTGAAAAGGTTAAATTTCTTACCGATTCTCAGATCAGATACTTTGACGCTTTCAGCTATTGCAGTATTTCTATTACAGTATTTTAACTGCTTTCTTTTTATCTTCACACTAAATTCTGAAGAAACTTGCCATTTCTCGAATGCTGATTTGTTTTTCTGTGACAGATAGGAACGGTGTGGCAAGCTTCCACACGATCTATTTGAATTGTTATCATACAGTGTAGTAATGATACACATGAAGGATACCAAAAATAAATCCGCTGTAGAAATGGTCTTGCGACAAGATTCTTTTTCCTACAACATTGCATATTGTCATGGAAAAGAAGTTTGATGCTTTGGTCAGAATACGCGGTCAGAAAAGAAAAGACCACCATAAGTAAATATTAATGAAAAAGCCAATCTTTAGAAAGTATTTTGATTGGCATATCAATTTATTAGAATGAAATCGTGATATTGTTACATAATAATATGAAGATAGTCTCATTGAAACAGGTTTATACACTAGGTTAGCATGTCCAGCCACTTATGGGCTTATTTATCATTTGACGTTGTGAACAAGGCACAGAGCACGGCACTCAATCTAGGGCATCAGTCACAACAGCAATTCATTCAATTCATTTTATGTATTCAATTCAAATGTCATCCACGAGGTCAGCATGTGATATGGACATCTTTGAAAGGAAAAGTCAAAACAGTAAAAATTCTAGACAATTTCCATTCACCACCCCAAATATCTAATGGATACACATTGAATGTAGCCTAAAAACCCCGAAAAAGAAGAAATGTGCTTATGTTAACCATGATATCATAACAATATGCAGTATAATACATGCATTGATCGCATTGGAACTTAACAAGAAACGCAACGGTGATTTTCATTAAACACATTAAGCAATGAAAGGAAATTAAGATCTAACAGCTTTTTTTAATGGAAATCTTTTACTTTGGGCCCTAAAAACATCATCTCATCTGGAGAGGCGTTGTAGCTGAACCGCAGCAAGTGCCGTGACCTTGCCATCACGACGACGCTGGTTCAAACCCCGCGAATGGCACAGGTGGTTTTTGTCACAACGTTGAACTCTTGGGAAAGGTACTTCACTATGATTTCCTCACATGACTCAGGTATAACTGTGTACCCATCTATATGCAAAGTATCTTGTCAGAGCGTAAAGTACGAAAAGCCTAACAGGCTTGTGTATATCGTATGCTCCCCGGAGTTGAGATGGACTTTAAATGAAATAGCCTGTTGGGAGATAAATGATGTACAGTTGGTGAGCCTGCATTTCCGCGGGGATACAGACTATAAACCCATTTTCATCTTTATCATATGGTCGACGCTTGTTTCTCATTCTTTAATATCATAATGCTATACACATTTTTTACGCTCGTCTATAAATTCAGTCAAACTAAAGGAACTATCTCACTTGTCTTTTTTGTTGTTGCGATATTTAAGGACGTTATAGTTAAACTATCATTTTATCTTAATAACTGTTTCAAAGACTGTATCTGATACTATATGTTAATGATAATAATGTAGGGGACAACCGATTTCAATCACTCACAATTTGATTAAATATGCTTCTCTATGCTTTTTCAGATTGTAAACATGCACCAAATGAATACGAAATGCATAATTAATTATGATAATATATTCAATTCAAGAGGGATTTATGAAAATGAATAGAAAGATAACATAAAAATAGAAGAACGACTCCACTCATGTGCTCAACACCACCTGCTGCTCAATTGATCGATTCAACTTGAATCAGTCGTAACCTTCACCTCCCGTACTGTATAATACAATGGAAGGAGTGGATATAGAAGAAGAAAAAACCCAAACACCAGTGCGCCCTAATAGTGGCACTGTGGATTGAAAGGGATTCCCCATCACTCTACTTGTCAGCTCTGACCAAAGACAGATTAATGGTCTCGCCGATCGCCTAATAGCAGCCAACTTGGAAATCCATTTTTTCCATTTCAGGTAATCCACTAGATCAAACCAATCTTTACCAATGACCTGATTATAGACCACGAGCGCCCTTTACAGCCCTGGGGGTGCAGTGGGTGAGGGTTTGGAGCTATTGAGACTTTACTGCAAATAGAGATTTCATGAAATCAAAACGGTGTGTCTATTTAAAGTTCAATCACCCCATTCTATTTTCCCCAAATCGCTTTTTCCTCTTTGCTGAAGTCTGATTGTCGATGTAGCGTGGATGGACTTCAGCTCGAAGAGTAATCGTTACTTTAGATTGGTGAGTACGCTGGGAGCAAGAACTTCCCCATGCACAACGATAATTTAGATTCAGTCTAATCTGTTCGATACGACAGTGCAAATGATTCAATAGAACATAAAGCTTCATGTTTAATCTGGACGTCCATTTACCATAAGTGTAAATATATCTCTTTACAGTGAGAACATTGGCCACCTCATTAAACATAGATGTAAAACTATACATGTATCATGAATTATAGAGTTCTCAAAGAGCGTCCCATCATATACAATATGTTATATAGCTATTAGCTAGCTAGCTAGCTAGGCAAACAGATAGACGGATATATAGATAGATAGATCAATATATAGATAGATAAATAGGTAGGTAGGTAAACATATAGAATGTTCTGTAGATAGATAGAGATAGGTAGATAGATAGATAGATAGATAGATAGATAGATAGATAGATAGATATAGATAGACAGACATATAGATAGATAGATAGATAGATAAATAGATAGATAGATAGATAAATAGATAGATAGATAGATAGATAGATAGATAGATAGATAGATAGATAGATAGATAGATAGATAGATAGATAGATAGATAGATAAATTTATCATATTTCTATTTCAAACTCCCATCTGTATTGTCAAGTAAATATATCATGATACACACATTTTTAAATATAAATATATTTATACATTAATTTAGTACCAACACTACGTGTATTTGCTTCATTTCAGCCAATGACAACTTGTTATAACTGGTACGACTCGTGTGAAACAGACAAGAATTTGACTTATTTGTGTAATAGCGAACTTTAAGATATATTCTGTTTTCAAGTGACAAACCATTGTACAAGCCATATGAGCTCACAACAATTTTGTACATGTACCTACCAACTTGGAGTCACTGAGGGGCTGTTCTCCGTAGAACTCCATCAACTGAGCTGTTGGTACATAAACTAACCACCGATGACATTGGCAATGAATGAAAAAATCCGAAATGAAAATGACATTTCAATTTCGCTCATTTTCAACAATTTTGTTCCTGATACCTTTATACTAAAGAACGTAAACAAAGTTCAATGTGATTGGTAATATGGCCGACTTAAGAATCAATTTACCATAATGCATGGCTTTGTCACCGCGTGATCACTCGGAGTCTTTCTTTTGGCATCATTTCTAAATTTTCCCAGAAGGAAGGCCGCAACAGGAAGGCTGAAGAACTCATCCGACGTTTTGATTTATATTTTCTACCCTGATTTACTTCATATATTCACTTCTGATTCAACATGACATTCTCCTGTCCGGAGGGGCACAAGACAACCAGATTTAAATCACAGCCCCCCTTGTCTCTTACAAAAGCACACTTTATTGGAAAATTGGAATTTGATTGTTGTTTACTCTTGTCTCTATTTGCAGGTTTGACATTGGTTTTACTATGCCGTTTTCTTGCCACTGTTCACAGAGAACACAAAATTTCGTCAAAAGATGCTTCTTATATTTCCTCTATTTCATTTGCATCTGCAGTAGAATTACATTTTCGGGCCCAGATCTTGCGACATTGAGGATAGTTTTTTAAACGCGCACTCGCTGAAAGGGTCTCCAATGTTTTGATGTCTCTGTTCACTGCTACAGGGCTAATATGGGTGGTTCTTGTGTGAACACTAAATTGTGAGCCTCTGAGGAGAAAAAACTTTTGTTCTTGCCACGCCACATCCTGTCAAATCTGCTTTGCCTTCTCCGTCCAGATCTAGAACAGCACACACAAATTGCTTCGAGAAACCCCTTCTGAAGTGTTTAGACATGAAGCCATATACCAGCGGATTGACGCTGGAGTTCAGGTAAGACATCAGAAAGATTGCCTGCCGGAACGGCTTCAAATTTCCTTCGTGTAACCTGTCCAAAACTCCAACAGAAATGAGAAGATTGTTGATGAGAATGGGACCCCAGCAGATGGCAAATATGACGACCACCACGATGAGCATTCGAATCACCTGAAATAGAATGGAAAAGAGAACCGTGCCATGATGATAGCAATGATGATGAAGATAGGCGAAAACATGTGGAGGATAGTTGCAGAATGACAACAAAAATAATGATGATAAAAATGATAAAATAAATGCTATGTAGCAACGACAATAAAATGTAATGATAATAATAATAATGATAACATACTACTACTACTACTACTACTACTACTACTACTACTACTACTACTACTACTACTACTACTACTACTACTACTACTACTACTACTACTACTACTACTACTACTACTACTACTACTACTACTACTACTACTACTACTACTACTACTACTAATAATAATAATAATAATAATAAGAAGAAGAAGAAGAAGAAGAAGAAGAAGAAGAAGAAGAAGAAGAAGAAGAAGAAGAAGAAGAAGAAGAAGAAGAAGAAGAAGAAGAAGAAGAAGAAGAAGAAGAAGAAGAAGAAGAAGAAGAAGAAGAAGAAGAAGAAGAAGAAGAAGAAGAAGAAGAAGAAGAAGAAGAAGAAGAAGAAGAAGAAGAAGAAGAAGAAGAAGAAGAAGAAGAAGAAGAAGAAGAAGAAGAAGAAGAAGAAGAAAAATATAATAATAATAATAATAATAATAATAATAATAATAATAATAATAATAATAATAATAATAATAATAATAATAATAATAATAATAATAATAATAATAATAATAATAACAATAATAATAATATAATAATAATAATAACAATTATAATAATAATAATAATATTATAATATAATAATAATAATAATAATAATAATAATAATAATAATAATAATAATAATAATAATAATAATAATAATAATAATAATAATAATAATAATAATAATAATAATGATATATCTCACAATAAATGCAATGATAATGATACAATAATAACAATAACAATAATAATAATAATAGGCGAATAACAAAGATGTCCTAAAAATATACGAACATCTTTAGTAAACAATGCACGCCCAGCTAACCAATCAGTTGGCAGTGACGTCATCAAGCAGACTGCCAACCGATATTCAACCAGGAAGAAGACAAAGACTAATCACAAACGATCCTCCCCCCCCCCCCCATTTTTTCAACCCCCATCCGCCGTGCACCCCAAATCCCCCATAGAAACTCGATCATGTTACATTCAGCAAGCTTACATTTCAATCTTTAGTTTTCTTAACGTGGTTTAATAGGTTTTGAAAACACGACCCATTTGAAAAAAAACAACATGTACCAAAATAATAAAAGGAAATAAAAAAGCAACCAAACGAAAGCAACAAATATAAAACTCAACAACAACAAAGCCCCAAAATAACCCAAGCCAACATAATATCCTCGAAAAACAAAAAAAAACAAACAGACACAAACCCGCCCCCCCCCTCCAACACCAAACTGCTACCATTAGGGCATTAGACATTAATTTCGAACCCTTGTATTATTATTGGCTAGATGCCTTCAAAACATAGTCAGTGGTAACAACATTCTTTGTATGCGTTCATTCCAAATGTCACCACATTGAAAGGTTGCAGTTACATGAGGTATATTAATTGGTATTCATGTCTTAATAATATCGTAACATGAAAGAAGAATCTATTGGAGCTATTTTTGTACTTCTACGAGTAATGCAGTAAACATTCTCATCATGGAGTGAGGTTGGGAATGGAAGAGGGGGGGAGGAGGAGGGTGATATGGCGGAAAGGGAGTTGAAAATTTTAGGATAGATGAGGGGATTTGGGGGTGGGGTGGGTGGGGGTGGGGTGGTGGTGGGAAAGGTTGAGTGGGAGATCACGCAAAGATGTAGTGCTAAAGACAGAGCTATTTAATTAAGGCTGCCACTTTAAATACTTTGGCAGACCACGACCTATTGATTTGGCTGTCGTTACTGATTAGGGACCCGGCAGATTGTTTACCTTTATACATAGAGCGAGGGAGATTGGTGGGCCTTTCAAATTGGCAGCCCATTTTTCTCTCTCCTCACCCACGATATCTGTTTTATCCGTCTATCCGAATCTTGCTGCCGAATTGTTGACTTTCCCCCTCCTCCTTCTCCTCCTCCTTCCCCTTCTTTTCCCAAACACGTTCTTCGACTCGCTGTCCGGAATTTTTCACCAAAGAATAATCTCAATTATCTACACATCCATTCTTTATCTATATCTATATA